>VMDO01028994.1:0-23161 GCA_007922755.1 Pedetes capensis
AAAATACTATATAGTAAAAGATAGAGAAGACTTGGATGGGAAACTTAGATAGGAAGGGGGGAGGGGGGAAACATAGAGGAGGGTAAGGGGTAACCTATATGAATAATGCTTATCAAATTGCATATATGAAAATTGTCACAACGAAAAGCATGTCAAAACGAATCACATTATGATGTACATTAAAAATTTCTAATAAAAAAAATAAAAGGGGGAAACAAAAGAGTCAGGATCGTAATTAATGCCATTTTAATTCCTGTTTTTTTTTTCCACTTAATACTATATCTTCAGCGTTTCTCCACGTGCACAGAAGCTCTGTGCACGTAGCTCTTTTCAAGCATAAATCTGGAAGTGCTTTCGTAGTGAGCACTTAATAAGAGCCAGGTACCGTTCCAAATGTGGGTTTACATTCATAATTTGCTATATAGGCACACCGTCATTTATTCAGCCTCTCTCCTATGGTTAGGCACTTAAGTGGTTTTGATTTTTCACCATGATAATAATTCCACAATAAACTTTTATGGCCAAAATATTCTCCCTGCCCTTGGATAAGCAATTAGGTTTTAGAAGTTAAATCATGCCGGTCTGGAGGTAGCTCAGAGGTGGGGCGCTTGCACAGCAATGGAGAAGGCCCTGAGTTCTGACCTCCAGCACTGAAAAAGCGAACCAAACAACAACAACAACAACAACAACAACAACAACAAATTGTATCGTTTAGCGCTCTTTTATCGTTAGCAGCACATATCGTTGTATCGCTTGTATTGTTAGCAGCACTTATGCTAATATTGGAGTAATACAGAAATAAACACAGTCCCTGTGCGGGATGACATGAATATTGGAGAAACATGTCATATTTTTAGATCCTGCCCATCACCCCTACCTCAGAGAGAGCTGCAAGCCAGAGCCACCTGCCAGGCCCCCGCCAGGCCCTGAGCTATGGCAGGACCTCCATGGTAGCTGGATCTAGAGACAGGGTGTTGCTCTGTAAAGACATTTAATAAAATCTTGTGGAAAGATGAAAAAGAGTTAAGTATTTCTTTCTCTTTTTTTCCCTTTTATTAGTAAATGATGATGAGGTACAGAGTAATACAGCATTGGCTTTTCCCATTATGCATCCTTTTCGTCATTTCTATGGGAGAAGGACATGGCAACCCACTCCCGAGGCAGTCCCGAAACAGTCAGCCATTGAAAACCCTATGAGGGTCGCTATGAGTCGGACAGGACTCAATATCACCTAACAACAACAACAACAACAACAACAACAACATCACTTCTAGCAACCCTTTCATCGGCCCACAAAGTTTATGGAGACTTATGGCTAGTTTGTCGTTAAACTCTGATACCTATTTGGGTTATCTTCCCCTATTTTTCCAACATACTCATGATGTTGTGCTGTTTACATTGAGATTGACCTCTCCCCCTTCATCCCTCCTCCTTGACCCTCCTCCCCATCCCATCTTCTCCAATCTTTCACTTCCTTCTGCTAGATCCCTCCCTCCTTCTTTCCACTCCTTATATTGTGCCTTCTATGCTAAGTTTAATTGTGCATGTTTTATATTTCAATTTATGCATAGAATTTTTTCCTTCCTTTAAGTAAGATTCAGCACCCACATATAAGTGAGAAATACGGTATTTCTCTTTGGGGCTTGTGTTCCTTCACTTAAGATGATGTTCTCCAATTCCGTCCATTTTGCTGCAAATGACATTGTTTCATTTTTTTAAGTTGCTGAGTAGTATTCCACTGTGTATATGTACCATAATCGTTTTATCCATTCTTCTGTTGATGGGCACCTTGGTTGGTTTCATATCCTTGCTATTGTGAAAAGTGCTGCATTGAATAAGGAGATGCAGGTGTCTCCATGGTATGACACTCAGCTCCCTTTGGGTATATTCCCAGTAGTGGTATGTTGTTGTTGTTGTTAGGTGCCGCCGAGTCGTGTCTGACTCACAGCTACCCTCATACCGTTTTCAATGGCTGATTGTTTCAGGATTGCCTCGAGAGTGGATTGTCAGGTCCTTCTCCCATTTTTGCGGTGCTAGGAATCGAACTCGGGATCTCAGAGACTGCAGAGCGGCGCTCTACCAACTGAGCTACATCCCAGCCCTAGTAGTGGTATAGCTGGGTTATATGGCAGACTTATTTTTAGTTTTCTGATTTCTATGGATTGAATTGTGTCCTTCCCAAATTCATACATTGATGTCCTAACTCCTCCCCTCACAGCCTAGAGAAAGGGCTTTTAGGAGGTAATTAAGGTTAAATGAGGTCACCAGGGTGGGCTTAATCCCTTAGGACCAACGCTGGCATCAGAAGCAGATGAGGGACCTTGGGGAAAGGATGTATGGGCACGTAGCGAGAATGGGGCCAACAGTGAGCCAGGAAGAGTGTCTTTGCCAGGCACCAACCCTGCAGGGCCTTGACCTTGGACCTCTGGCCTCCTCTACTGTGCAGGAGTCCATTTATCTTGGTTCATCCTCCAGTCTGGGCGTACCATCCTGGTAGCCCATAAAGACAAAAAGATACACATACGCGATTTGGGATATTTGACAGTGTTGTGGCTGCTTACATTTGCAGGGACTTCAAAGTGTATGCTTTGAACATATGTGTTTTATTGATTTTGATTGTATCAATAAAGCTGCCTTTTAAGTTAAATATCAGCGTTGAGAGTGGACTCCACCAGGTTTCAGCTCAATCAGCCCCTCCAGGTAACCATCAGAATGTCTGGGATCCCGGGGGACGGCGCACATGACCTGGCAGGTCCCTCGCTGTGCTTCCCGGAGGCCTTGTTGCTCCCTGGCTGCATGGTCCTCAGGCCTCTCCAAGGTGTTTCTTCATCTGTGAAGTGGGACTCGCAGCCCTTCCTGTGGGGGCACTGGGAGCTGAGACCTGTTGGCCACTTGGGCAAAGAGCATGGTGCATGGGAGAGCCTGGGTACTTTCAGCATTATTGTCACAAGGACATCTTGAGGCCCTGTCAAATGCCAAGTGAAGAGAGCCAGGCCTCCCGCCTCCTCCGGAGTGACCAGCAGCCTCCTCAGGGAGCAGGGACGCCAGCTCCCTCCAAGTGCAGCCACCTCAGCAGGATCTGCAGCAGCCTTGTTGAAAGTGCAGATGCCAGGGCTCTGAGTTCGACTCCAGGATCGGGGCTCCGGCCTGGGCATCGTGGCCCGAACCTGGAGAGGCTGTAAGAGCCGCCTTCCTGGGCTCCACCAATCACGGTAATTACACCAGCGGGAACCCCATTGACTCCTGTTTATGAGGATTCGCTCAGCACACTTACCTGGCCGAGGCACAGGGCTCAGAGCACATTGTGAATGGCTTCCGCACACAACAACCGTGTCGCCAGTTGAGGCGGCGCACGCCTGTAATCCCAGTGGCTTGGGAGGTGGAGGCAGGAGGATCGCAAGTTCGAGACCAGAGGCAGTCTGTGTAACTTAGCAAGACCCTGCCTCAAAAAGTAAAAAAATGGGCTGAGGGTGCAGCTCAGTGGTCCAGCACTTGCAAAGCATGCAGGCGCGAGGCCCTGGGTTCAACCCCCAGTACCGCAAAAATAAATAAATAAATAAAAATAAATAAATAAACAAAATGGGCTGAGGGTGCAGCTCAGTGGTCCAGTACTTGCAGAGCATGCAGGTGCGAGGCCCTGGATTCAACCCCCAGTACTGAAAAAAAAAAAAAAACCAAAAAACCGTGTCACAGCCAGGCAAGGGGGTCTCCTGGTGTCCCCATCTCCCAGAGGATGAAAGGGAGGCTTAGAGAAGTTGTCACTTTCTCAGTCCTACTGGGGAGCTGGCCTTCCCCTCTGGGTCTGTGTTGCTTTGCAAGCCTGTGCGGTTCATCTCTACCCTCTTTTATGCACCCACCCAGGAACAGGCATTTAGTAAGTAGTTACTTAGTGTCAAGCATTTACTAAGTGCAACATTAAACCTGTTGTGCTAGAAACCAACAGTTAGCAAAACAGGCACAGACTGTCTACACGGCAAGAGGGGGACTTGAGCATTGAGAAAGTGTATTAGTACACACACACACACACACACACACACACACACACACAGGCATAGAAAACTCCTGGGACTAATCAGCAATTACAACAAGGTTGCAGGACAAAAGTTGTGTATTTTAAAGTCAATTCTCTCTCTCTCTCTTTGCTTTTTTTTTTTTTTTTTTAACACAATGTCTCACTATGTAGCGCAGACTAGTCTTGAGCTTGCTAAATAGCCTAGGCTGGCCTGGAACTCATAATCCACCCACCTCAGCAGAGGGCTGATGTCACAGGTATCCGCCACCACCCACCACCCCCTGCTATTATTTCCTTGCTTACCAGGAATGAACAGGTGGAATTTGAAATTTTAAATGCAGTACTATTTACATTGTTGTTGTTGCTGTTAGGTGCCATTGAGTTGGGTCCGACACAAATAGATCCTCTATACTTATTTTGGGCTGGGATTTGGCTCAGTTGGTAGAGGGCTGCACTGCAGTCTCTGAGGTCCTGAGTTCAATTCCCAGCACCACAAAAATGGGAGAAGGACCTGGCAATCCACTCCCAAGGCAATCCCGAAACAGCCATTGAAAACCCTATGAGGGTCGCTATGAGTCGGATCCCGACTCGACGGCACCTAACAACAACAACAACATACTTATTTTTGGGGCTGGGATTTAGCTCAGTTGGTAGAGAGCCGCTCTGTAGTCTCTGAGGCCCCGAGTTCGATTCTCAGCACCACAAAAATGGGAGAAGGATGTGGCAATCCACTCCCAAGGCAATCCCAAAATAATCAGCCATTGAAAACCCTATGAGGGTCGCTATGGGTCGGACATGACTCAATGGCACCCAACAACAACAACAACAACATACCTATTTTTAGAGTTTTCAATGGCTGATTGGGAATTGTTTTGAGAGTGGGCTGCCAGCTCCTTCTTCCATTTTTTGCAGGGCTGGAGATCGAACCCAGGGCCTCAGAGTGTACAGAAGAGCTCTCTACCAACAAACTATACACAAGATCTATGTGAGGAGAATGACAAAACCCTGGAGAGATCAATCAAAGAAGAGCTAAATCAGTGGAGCGACATTCTTTTTGTGTGCCTCAGAAGCTTCCATATTGTCAAGATGTCAGCTCTTCACATTGCCTCTGGAGTCAGCGCAATCTGAGGTTTGCGTGGAGAGGGAAGAGACGCAGAAAAGTCAGCGCTGTGTTAAAGAAGAACAAAGTTGGAAGGCTGACACTACCTGACTTCAAGACTTGCTATAAAGCTGTGGTGCGGAGCCTGGTGTCGGCATGGTGTGGCATTGGCAAAAGAACAGACAAATAGATCAATGGAACAGAAGAGAGAGCCCAGAAACAGACCCACATGAATAGAGTCAATTGATCTTTGATAACGACAATACAATGCAGAAAAGATAATCTTCAACAAATGGTGCTGGAACAAACGGACAGCCATGTGCAAAACAAAACAAAAAAAAAAATCTTTTTTAAGAAAAGAAAAAGAAATCTCGACATAGACCTCGCATACTTCACAGAAATCAACTCGAAATGCACTGCAGACATAAAAGTAAAACATGAGACTATAAAATGCCGAGAGTATAACTTATGACAAAACCCTAAATGACCTTGGTTTTGGTGACAGCTTTTTAGATACAACACCAAAGACAGGATCCACGACAGAATGGTTAAGCTGGGATTCACTAAAGCTAAAACTTTCTCCTCGGCAAAATTTGCTGTCAAGAGAATGTCAAGGGATGAAACACAGACTGGGAAAATTATTTGCCAAATACGTGTCTGATAAAGGACGGTTATCTAAAATATTCAAGGGACAATTAAAACTCAGGAGAAAGATAAGGAACAGTTTGATTTAAAAAATTAGCCAAAAGCTTTTATAGACACCTCACCGGAGAAGATATATACAGATGTCAAACAAGTACACGGAAAAATGCTCCATCATTTGTCATCAGGGATATGCAACGTAAAATAAGATCCGCCTACTCACGCATAATGGCACAGATCAGAACAGCAGCACCACCAGATGTTGGCGAGAATGTGGACTATCAGGAGCTCTCATTCAATGCTGATGGGAATTCAAAATGGGACAGTGATTTGCTAAAACAGTTTGGCACTTTCTTACAAAACAAACTGTGCTCTTACCACATGATCCAGCAGTCACGCTCTGGGGTATTTACCCAAAGGAATTGCAAGCTTAATTCTATGCAAAAACCTGTACACTGCTGTTTATAGCAGCGTTATTCATATCTGCCAAAAATTAGAAGAAACCAAGATGTCCTTGCGGTTGGGGTTTAGCTCAGTTGGTTGTTGTTGTTGATAGGTGCTGTCGAGTTGGTATCTGACTCATAGTGACCCTCATAGGGTTTTCAATGGCTGACTGTTTCGGGATTGTATTGGGAGTGGATTGCCAGGCCCTTCTCCCATTTTTGTGGTGCTAGGAATTGAACTCGGGGCCTCAGAGACTGCAGCGCAGCGCTCTACCAACTGAGCTAAGTCCCAGCCCAGCTCAGTTGGTAGAGTGCTTTCTCTGTGCACTCTGAGGCCCTGAGTCTGATCCCCAACATCACAAAAATGGGAGAAAGACATGACAGCCCTCTTCTGAAACAATCCCAAAGCAATCAGCCATTGGTAACCCTGTGAATAGCAGAGGGCCTGGCAAAGTGTCAGGGAGTGCTTCGTTCTGTTGTAGACAGGGTCGCTATGAGTCAGACTCAGCTCAGTGGTACCTAACAACAAGATGTCCCTCAGTAGGTGAATAGATAAATAAACTCTGGTCCATCCAGACAATGGAATATTGTTTTTGTTGTTGTTGTTGTTAAGTGCCGTCGAGTCGGTATCCGACTCATAGCGACCCTCACAGGGTTTTCAATGGCTGACTGTTTCGGGATTGCCTTGGGAGCGGATTGCCAGGTCCTTCTCCCATTTTCGCGGTGCTGGGAATTGAACTCGGGACCTCAGAGGCTGCAGCGCAGCGCTCTACCAACTGAGCTAAATCCCAGCCCAATGGAATATTACTCAGCACTAAAAAGAAATGGAGCATCAAGTCATGAAAAGATATGGCAGAACCTTAAATGCATATTGCTAAGTGAAAGAAGCTAATCTGGAAAGGATACACGACAGTTGATTCCAACTCAGTGACATTCTAGATAAGGTTAGATAAGGTAAAATTAGGGAGAGAGTAAAAAGGTGAGTGGTTGCCAGGGGTTAGAGGGGAGGGAAGGATGAATGGATGGAGCATAGAGGATTTTTAGAGCAAGGAATGGAGTCTGTATATTACTACAGCAGTGGATACATCTTACATCCCTGTTATTTACACCACCTGTGTCTCAGATGCCAGCAGGGTCACCCACGCTGAACAGGTTCCAGCTGAGGTGCCAGACTAAGACAGACTCGGGAGAAGGATTTGGCAGCCCACTCCCAAAACAGTTGTTGTTGTTGTTGTTAGGTGCCGTCGAGTCGGTATCCGACTCATAGCGACCCTCTGTACAACAGGGGAAACACTATTGTCAGTGCTTCCCTGCTGTTCATAGGGTTTTCAATGGCAGATTGATTTTTGGGAGGGGGTTGCCAGGTCCTTCTCCCAAGCCTACAGCACCTGGTGTTCCCAGGTGGTCTCCCATCCAGGTACTAACCAGGTCCCACCCTGCTTAGCTTCCGAGATCTGACGGGATCGGATGCCACAGGGCTACAGCTGCAGGCCCCAAAACAATTAGACACTGAAAACACTATGAATAGCAAAGAAGCACTGTCAAATAGAGGGCCAGAAAATGAGCCCCCCAGGTTGGAAGATATTTAATAAACAACTGGGGAAGAATTGCCTCCTCAAAGGAAATTGGACCTTAATGACAAAAATGAAGTAAAGCCTCTGGGACCACCTTTTGCTGATGTGGCACGGCTCAAAATGAGAAGAAACACAGTGGCTGCAACAATGGGCTCAAACATGAAAAAGATTGTGTGTATGGCACAGTGTCACATAATGTTTTGTTCTCTTATACATAGGGTCACTATGAATTGGACCCGATACCTAACATGGTATATGAAAAGAGAGGCATATAGGATATCTCTGTATTTTTTCTTCAATTTTACTACGAACCAGAACCGTCTCTAAAACTAAGACTGATTTTTTAAAGAGTGTATCAGTCAGGATAGGATAGATCACTCTGCAGTAACAAACAACCCCTCAAGCCAATCCATGCTTAAAACAATAAAAGTTCATTTCTTGTCCAGAGAGCACATCCACCATGGGTGGACCAGACTCATGAAGCAGCCACTTCCCAAACGTTGCTGGTCACCAGGTCTTTGGGAAAGAGAGCATTCCAGAGACTGTCACCACCATTAGTAAGTCTTTTACCTGGAAGTAACACACGTTATCGCTGCTCAGTCACAACGTTACATCCACCCATGAGGGATGAGGAGCAGCTACTCTCCCCTTGTCTGTTTTCTGCTGCTGTAACAAAACGCCCAGGACTGGATTATTTATAAAGAATAGAGATTTATTAGGCTCCTGGTTCTGGAGGTCAGGAGGTCCGAGAGCAAGGCACCAGCACTTGGCAAGCGGTTTTTGCTTTTTCATCCCATGCCAGCATGCAGTAGGGGAGGAAAGCGTGTGCATAAGAGAGGAAAGGGGATGAATTCATCCTCTTTGTTTTTGTTTTTTTTTTTTTTGGAAATAGAAGAGCCCAGGCTGGCCTTGAACTTGCGATCTTCCTGCCTCAGCCTCCCAAACAACTGGGGTTCCAGGCATGCATCACCACACCCAGCTCTGACCGCATCCTTTTGCCATGAAGCTCCTCCCACAACAGCTATCCCACTGCTGGGATAAGGCACTGATCCATTCGTGAAGGTGGAGCCCTCATGGCTGGAGCACCTCCCTTCTGGCCCCCTCCTCATACTGTTGCCATGGCAACTGGACTCCAGCACGAGTTCTCCAACTGTAGCCCTCTAGGCAGTGGGAACAAGGCTCCAGATGACCACAGAGAGGAAACTCCAGGTGCACGGAGACCATTGACAATCGGATAATGGCTATGGAAAACCCACACCAGGGCTGTGGGACAAAAAGAGATGGGATGCAAAGGACAGAGAGCCCGTTTGGATGGGGCAGGCTAGGTGCCACCAGACCTGTTGGAGTACTAACTTTGGGTTCAGGGAGTCGATTGCTTCAACTCACTTTTCTTTGGTGAATAATCTGGATTTGTTGTTGTTATCGTTGTTGGGTGCCATTGAATCGGTATCCGACTCATAGCGACCCTACATACAACAGGGGAAACGCTATTGTCAGTGCTTCTCTGCTGTTCACAGGGTTTTCAATGGTGGATTGATTTTGGGGAGTGGGTTGCCGGGTCCGTCTCCCAAGCCTACAGCATCTGGTGTTCCCAGGTGGTCTCCCATCCAAGTACTAACCAGGCCCAACCCTGCTTAGCTTCTGAGATCTGATGGGATCGGATGCCACAGGGCTACAGCTGCAAACAATCTGGATTTATAAGGTTCAAGTTGTTAAGAAACCCTAAAGCCCCTATTGCTGCATGGATATTCTCAGCATCCCTGGAAATGTCACTTTCCCCTTCTGAGTCTCAGTTCCCCTCCCTGCGAAATGGGCTGACGGGCCCTGCCAAGGGCTCCTAAACTGACTTTCCAATGCCCAGATCACCCGCGGAGCTACGGCCGTTGCTGTCTGTTGAATTGATGGCTGGTATTTTTAAATTGGGCCATTTCTAATAAAGCCTGCAGCTGTCCCATTGTAGCTTCCGATTCCCTCAGATCTCAGAAGCTAAGCAGGGTTGGGGCTGATTAGTCCTTGGGTGGGAGACCACCTGGAAATACCGGGTGCTGTAGGCTTGGGAGAAGGACCTGGCAGCCTGCTCCCCACTCCAAAAAAACCAATCAGCCATTGAAAACTCTATGAATAGCAGAGAAGCACTGACATTGTGGGGGGCATGGCACACTGTCAGGGAGTGTTTTGTCGGTTGTACATATGGTCGCTGTGAGTCCGTCTTGACTTCATGACACCTAACAACAACATATCCTAATAAAAATATTCAGCTTCTCTTAAAATGCCAGCACAGTGGGCAAGTGCAGGCCAGGACTCCTGCCCAGCCCCAGGGGTTGCACTGAACCTTGGTGCCTTGTGCCCAAAGGCAGTCCCAGGCAGGTCAGCCGAGACCCCCTGACCCAAGTCCAGCTGCCCCAGGGGGCCAGTGAGCTTGCCACGCCTGCACCAGAGGCCTCCGAGAGTCCCTGGCAGGGTTGGCAGTTTGGGGGGCTATATATTCGCTGTTAGAGCCCCGGAAATAGGTGTCTGAGCGTGAGTGCACACGGTGTGTGGATTGTGTGTTTGCGTGTGTGACACGTGTGAGCGTAGCTGAATGTGCGTGACTGTGAGCGCACGGTGTGAGCGTGGATTTGAGCGTGGGTGTGGATGTTTCAGTATCGTGTGAGCGTCCGTAACGTGCGCATATGTGGCGCGGGAGTGCGCGCGCATGGGAACAGGTGCTTGTGCGCGACTGTCCCGGGGGGTGTGAGTGCGCATGCGTGTTAGGGCGGACGGTAAAGCGCAGGACTGCGGCTGATTGACTCAGAATAAAAACATTCATTTTAAGACCCCGGGCTGGGGCAAGAAACACGACACCCCTTTTCCTCTGCAGCTCCTTAATGAAGCCTTTTAGCCGGTGTAAATTTATCCCCAATCTTGCAAATCCTAATCCTGCCCCGCTAACCTCAGAGCCCACGGGGAACGGAGATGGCAGCTCTGGCTAAAGGTCTGATGTGCCAGGGCCCCGTTTCTGGCAAGGCGGAGGGTGGGGAGAGACAAGTCCGGGGGGAGGCGGAGGAGCCTCACTCGCTCTCAGTATAGTCGCAGGAGCCAGCAGGGTGGAGGGGGAACCCTCCTGGGGCTCTGCTTGGCCTCAGGGCAGGGATCCCCAACCTCGGCCCTCCTCAGACTCCTGGACCTGGTCACCATGATCCCACTGCTGCCCCTGGATGAAAGGACCTGAAGAAACAAGGGGTAGCTAGGGAGCCAGGGGTCCCCCGTCCTCAGAGACCAGCTTCGATCATGTGGTCCTCTGACCACACGGCCTTCCCCAAAGCTCTCAGGCTGGGGTGAAAGACAGCATTGTGCGCTGCCCCCTTGGGGGCTGCAGGGGAGGCCCAGCCCCACCCAAGGAGGAGATAAAGCTTCCATCTCTGAGCTGCCTTGCCCAAATTCCAGGCCTGCAGTTCCTCCCCTCCTAGCTGTGTCCTTTGGATGACGTCAGAACTCAAATCGGTTTCCTTGATGCTAAGGGAGTGGACAGACACGTAGGCAC
Source organism: Pedetes capensis (assembly GCA_007922755.1). Classification (NCBI taxonomy): domain Eukaryota; kingdom Metazoa; phylum Chordata; class Mammalia; order Rodentia; family Pedetidae; genus Pedetes; species Pedetes capensis. Next base: position 11,294 of record VMDO01028994.1, read on the forward strand.
AATGAGTAGGAAACAGAAAAACAGGAAGCGGGATGGCAAGTTGCAGAACGCTGTTGGCCCCTCCTTCACGCGGAGGCTCAAGATGGGGGCAAGAGAGAGAGAGCAGCGGGGCCAGCACCCCCAGAACTGCACTGTCTGGATGGAGACACCTCCATCCGGGATCCTGGAGACCTCTAATGCTGAATGACCCTGGGGGAGGCACCTAACCTCTCTGAGCCTCAGCCTTCTCATCTGCGTAACAGAAAATAGCATACCCTCCTCACAGCGGGCCTCCAGGGGCTAAAACAAAAGCTGTAATCGTTTCCTAGAGATTATGTGACAGGGTACCACAAACTGGGTGGCTTTAAACATCAGGGATTATCCTGTGTTAATCCAGAAGGCAGAGGAAGCCCAGACCAAGGGCAGGCAGAGCCCTGATGTCACTCAAGGCTCCAGAGAGGAGCCCTTCCCCGTGTCCCGCCCACTCCGGGGGGCCATCCCCGGTCCAGCCTCTGTGGGTAGCCATCCCCACACTCCTCAGTTCTGGCTACATCACTCCAGCCTCAGCCTCTGTCTGATGGCCTCTGCCTGGGCCTCTCTTTCACAGTGGGCTCAGAAACGGTTGCTCCTCCCATTATCCTGGGGGCCTGGTGTCGGTGAATCGGACATCTCGGGGGTCCAAGCTGAGGGCAGAAGCAGGTCCTGCCCACCTCTGGAGGAGAAGCAGGCTAGAGGGCAGAAAGCAAATGAACGGGAGGAGGCAGAGGAGGTCACCAAGCGCCAGAGTCCTGTCCAGCCCCCGGCAGCTCGCCCCGGGGGCTGGGAGGAGGACCCCACCCCCTTCAGCGTCTGTGGACCTGAGGCTTCAGAACCCCCTGGCTGCTGCCCAGCGTCCTCCCTCAGAACTGCACCCCAGCCTCCGGTGCGGAGGAGGCAACGCCAGCAACCCTGCCAGCCTTGGTGGCGCATGCTGGGTTTCCTGTAGCAGCCCGTGCCAGCTGCAGCGGTCCCTGGGTGGCGAGTGCAGCCTGCAGGTGGTTGGTCAGCTCCGCGACCTTGGAACATTTGCCAGGACCCTCAACTCAGGAAAACGAACAGTGGATCCCGGCTCCCGTGCCAGAGGATGCAGTGCGGGCAGGGGTGGTGCAGTGGCTCAGGGCCCGTGGTGAGGCAGGACGTGGTGGAGCGTTGACCGAGCAAAACAGCTGCCTGACCACGGCCAGGGCGCGAGGAGGAAGAGAAAGGAGCAGGGTCTGGCGGTCCCCTCCTAGGACACGCCCCAATGACCCAAGGGCCTCCCACTAGGCCCCGCCCCATAAAGCTTCTACCGCCTCCCAACAGCGCGGCCCTGGGGACCAACCTTGAGCACAAGGGCCCTTGGGGGATACTCATCCGGACTATGACCGTGTCTCAGCCCCCAGAAGACTTGCTGAAGCAGGTCGCTGGGCAGTGCCCAGAGTTCCTGAGTCAGCAGGCCCTCCTGGCCTCCCAGCAGGCCACTCCTGGAGAGTGGCTGCATCACCACAGTCAAAACCAGTAATGGCAGGTTCAGAGAAGTCAAGCGACTGACCCAAAGATACACAGCCACTAAACATGGTATGCCCCTGTGCTGTGCTCTCACTAGGATTGTGGCTCCAGTCCCCAAGGGATCTTCCAGGTAGTCTGCCCTATGGGTCCCCAGTGCCTGCCATTCCCCACAACCTCGGCCTCCCCACTGCTCCTCCCACAGGCCAAGCTCTGAACACGCCCCCTCTGCCCTAGAGGAGGAGGCAGAAGACACTAGCCAATAACACAGGGTCTCCAGTGCCAGGCAGCAGGTCAGGCGCCCCAGACAGAGGGACCCACCTGGAGCTGGGGACACACAGGAAAAAGTCACTTCCAGGTGGGGAAGAGCAGCTTCCGGCCAGCTTCTGGAAGAAAGCAGAGGCTGCGGTGTGGAGTGGACGCTACCCAGGAGCCTCTCGTCCTTCAGTCCCGCCCCTCCGCATCTGTCCCTGTCGGCAGTAGTCCCTTTTCTCTTGCTATAACAAAACAGCTGAGACCAATGAGTTTAGAAAGAATAGAGGCTTATTTGGCTCCCAGCCCTTAAGGTGGGGGGTCCACTTGCCTGGCACTAGCCGGACATCTGCCTGGCCTCTGCTGAGGGCCTCTTGCCGTATCCTAGCCTGGTACAGGCATCCCATGCGAGGCAGACCAGGATGCTGAGCCTGGTCCCATCCTCTTCTTAAGAAGCCACTAGAGCCGGGCGGGGTGGCGCATGTCTGTCATCCCAGCGGCTCGGGAGGCGGAGGCAGGAGGATTGCAAGTTCAAGACCAGAGGCAGTCTGCGTAAGTAACTTAGCAAGACCCTGTCTCAAAAAGTAAAAAAAAAAATGGGCTGGGGGTGCAGCTCAGTGGTCCAGCACTTGCAGAGCATGCAAGCGCCAGGCCCTGGGTTCAACCCCCAGTACCACACACTCACACACAAAAAAAGCCACTAATGCCATTGCATGGCCCCATCCACATGACCTCATCTAGTCCGCCTACCTTCCAAAGGCCTTGACTCTGAGCACCACTCACACGTGAATGTGGGGTGATGCTGGCAACACGTGCGCTCTGGGGGGGGCCAAACCCTCAGGCAGCATCCCACCCAGACAGGCCAGCTGGGAGGACCTGCGTGGGACCATTTCCCTCAGCCCCCGGGGACAGAGGGCGGATGGGCTGAAAAGGAGAGAGGAAGGGAGGACAGGAGGGAAGGAGACAGAGGGGCGTGGTCTCTGCAGTGGCAGCTCCCCCCCGTCCGTGGGGCACCCCAGGGTGCAGTGACTGCACACGTCTCCCACATCCCCGGAGAAGGGGCATTTGCGTGGCCACTAGAGGTGACAGGCAGCCCCGGGCTGGGAGGCCATTCTTCAATTTCTAATAAAATCGCTGAAGTTGGGATGACGCACCGTAAATCAACCTCCTGCAAGGCTCATTCCCGGATAATCTTTTCAATTATCTGCTCGTGTGGCGCGTGTCCCCTAAGAAGATCCGCAAGTGCGGCAGTGAGGCCACCCTGGCCGGCAGGCGCCTGGAGCGTGTGGGGCTGATGGTCCCAAGCATCTCAAGGCTGAATGCTAGCCAAAGCCAAAGGCACTTAGGGGGGGCTGGGTACAAGCCGAGGAGGGGCAGGGGGTCGGGGGCAGGGGATGGCTCCCCCTGTGGCTCCAGCATCTTAGCAAAGCCGCTCTGAGCACCCACCTTGTTCCTGGTGCTGTGGATGAGCAGGGACAGGGCAAGGCCCTTGCATACATGGACTGTGCCTTCCAGTAGGCGAGGGACACACGGCACAGATAGGACTGAGTGGGCCAGAAGGTAGCTAAGTGAGACATACGGGAGCGGTCAGGAGCTGATGTTTCAGCTTCTCAAATGAACTCTACCAGAGACCTGCTGGGTGGCTTGGAGGAAGTTACCTAACCTCTCTGAACCTATTCAAGAGCTCCACAAAGGGCAGGAGCCATCAGCGTGTGGTGGGGGCTGGGATGAGTGAGGTGCGCCCAACTGCACGCGCCCAGATTCTCCTCCCGCAGGAAATACGCCCTCCGGCTGTGGCGGTCTGCAGGAGCGTCCTGGTAACCAGAGCGGCCGTCCTCCTTCACCTGCAGGCCTCCAGCCTTCTCCTCTCCGAGGAGGCTGCACCGTGCTCCTGTGAACCACAGAGTCCTCTCACCCCAAGGTTAAGAACCCCTGAGGGCCAGGTGTGTAGTCTGCCTTGACCCTGGGGGCCTCCTGGTCAGGACGTCCTCCTACAAAGCCACCATTGGCTGCCTCTGTGGAGCGTGGGTGGCAGGCAGGTGGGGGTGGGGGAGGGCTGGACATGTGGGTGGTGGGCAAGTGAGATGGTAAAGGGCAGGGTGCCTGGGTCCGTAGATGGGAAGCCGGGTGGGGTGGTAGAGGGGTGGTGAAGGGGGTAGAGAAGTAGATGGACCAGGGCTGAGTAGACACACTGTTGGGGGGATGGGGGGATGTGTGTATGGACGGACAGATTGGGGTGCATGGGCGCGTGGTAGGTGGGGTGGCTGGAGGGTCCTGATAGAGGGGTGGATGGGTGGGTGATCAGGTGGGGAAGTGGATGGATGGGTGAACGACAGTCAGGACTTGGGAAAATCGGGAGCAGAAGGAAGGGCCCAGGGCAGGGTATCCACACAGAAGGAACCTTTCTTCCTCAAAGGCAGGAGTTTGTTAGAGGAAGGGAGCAGGAATGGAGACAGGGCCTCCATTTATGCCTGCGGTGGTCAGACATTTATTCCTTGGGATGTTGGGTTCCAGGGACCTAAAGCAGGAGGTTTGGGACGGCCTGGGCAAAGCGCAGATGGAGGCGACAGTGCGCGTGGGCTGCGGTGAGCACCCTTGGAGGGGACGCCTAGGCGATGGGGCAGGGGCACTAATGCTCCCGCTGGTTGGCACAGAGAAGGCTATGCACAAGGCTCCCCACCGTCCAGCGAGCCTGCCTTCCCAGTGACTTGGCATCTCTCCCTCTCCAGCTCTGGCCAAGCCTGCCCAGGCCTGAGCCCCTCTCCAGAGCCCCCGCCTGCCTGGGGATCCGTGGGGACCCACGCTTGGCAGACACCTGCGGAGTGGGGGATTTTCTTTGGTGTCCCATTCTTTGGTCCACCCAGGGACAGAATCATTCTCCCCCTCGTGTGGCTGAGGACAGGGCATGCAGAAAAGGGGGATGTCTCCTGGTCCAGGAGCCAGATTTGGTACTCTGGCTGGCTCACCCTGGGCCCCGTGCCCGTCCCACCGGGCTGTGCCCTGCTTGGCATGGATGGGCTGTCTGGGTTGCCGGGGTAACCTCCCTCCCCGCCCGGCAGTCACCCTCCTGGAGCGTGACTGTTGCACCTGACATCATAATCTCCCCTGACATCTTAATCAGCTCCCAGGCAACGGCCAGCGCTGTGGCATTAACGGCCATGAGTCAGCAGCCTGGCAGGGCCCACCTGCCCTGCCTCAGCCTCACCCCCAGCTGCCCACCCCAGCCCTGAGGGGGGAGGGGAACTGCCGGGGGCACGGGCTTGGGATTCGGACACCTACTGCTACGGAACCTTCTAGCCTTCGCTTTCTGCTTTCTTCCTCCGTAGAGAGGGCAATGCTACCGGTCTGCCCAGCCAATGCGCAGAGCTTGGGGAAGGCTTGGGAGGGAAGGGGAGCGGGCCGGGCCATCTCGGGGCTGGGGAGCCTGGGATTTGTCACTGCCTCATCCCTGGGTGACCAAAGAACTCCCTCGGGGGAGAAAAGGAGACAAATATGGCCTCTCGTGGGTTGAATTGTGTCCTTCAAAAAGACACGTTGGAGTGCCAACCCCTGGTCCAGGGAATGCCACTTTCTTTCATACAATCGAGCTAAGCTGAGGTCATGAGGAAGAGGAAAGTTCCTCAGCCAAAATGTCCAGTACTGGTGTCCTTATGGGAAGAGAGACACCGGGCCACAGACCCGCACAGGGCCGTTGACCCGAAGACACCAGGAAGACCCTGGAGACAGGCGGAGGCTGCAGTGATGCAGGTTCAAGCCAAGCGACGCCAATGGCTGGCCACCACAGAAAGCCAGGAGAGGAGCGTGAGTTCTCCCTAAGGCCTCAGAGGGGCGTGGCCCTGCCCCCGCCTGGATTCCAGACACGGAGCCCCTACAGCCGTGCAGAAATCAACTCCGGTTGTCCATCCAGTTTGTGGTCCTTCCCACTGTCCCAGGAAGCAAGGCCACCTCTAAGAGGACAGCTTTAATGCAAAGTCCCCTGTGGTGTGGCTGGAGGTACACAGCAGGCGCCACTGTGCTGAACCATCCCGTGCAAGTCTCTTGACCCAGTCTGCAGGGCATCTGTCTGGCCTCTGTGGAGGGCCTTGTGCCGTGTCCTAGCCTGGCGCAGGCATCCAGAGGCTGGGCAGAGCAGGATGCTGAGTCTGGTCTCCTCCTCTTCTTGAGAAGCCACTAATGCCATTGCATGACCCCACCCACATGACCTCATCTAGTCCGCCTACCTTCCAAAGGCCTTGACTCTGAACACCACTCACACGAGAATGTGGGGTGATGCTGGCAACGCGTGAGTTCTGGGGGGCCAGCTGGGAGCACCTGTATGGGACCACTTCCCTCAGCCCCTGGGGACAGAGGGTGGGTGGGCTGGGAGGGAGGGGTGAAGGGAGGACGGGAGGGAAGGAACAGACAACAAGGATCCTTTGCTGTCGGACGTGAAGAGTAAATGGCAGCAAATCTGTGATCGCCAGCACAGGTGATGGCGTTGTGCACCGCCATGGCGTGGTCACAAGCATGGCCTTTCAGTTCTCACGGGGGCCAGGCACAGGGGCCCAGGTCTGCCAACCCAGGGACTCAGGAGGCAGAGGCAGGAGGATCGCGAGTGAGTTCGAGGCCAGAGGCAGCCTACGTAACTTAGTGAAACTGCGTCTCAATAAGAAATAAGAGATCAGGAGGGAGGGGCGGCTGGGCCAGAGTGTTCATGATGTCCAAGGAAAACATCTCTGAGAGGGTGGCATCTGAGCAGAAACCCCCAAAGGATCTTGGGGGTACCTCAGGGAAAGGCATTTCAGGCACGGGAGCAGCCAATGCCAGCCTTTTGAGGCTACAGTGGCCTTGGGATGCTTGTGTAAGTGCCAGGTGGCCTGTGCAGCTGCGGGAGGGAGCCAGATTTGGGGGTGGTGGAGGGGTGGGGAACCCAGGATAATGATGGCAGACAGGCGAGAAGGGAAGGCAGGTCACGACCCTGCCGGACCGGGCCAGGGCTTGGGCCTGGGAAGAGTTGGTGTTTCCCAAGCCACAGCCCCGAGTGCGCTGAGCTCTGCCCTTGCCTGCGCTGAGTAGATGTCGCGCCTGCACCCCATCTGAGCTAGGAGCTGTCCAAGGGGCGTGGTGGCCAGCTTCAGGGCCACCAGGCTGGGCAGGGAGGCTCCGAGTCCAAGTCCCTCTCCCTCCCGGGAACCATGGTCCTGCACAGCGGCACCCAGCTCACAGCGCTGGATGGCGGCAACCACACAGAGCGTCTGTCCCAACCACTGGGCCTTTGGGCTCCTGGCTTGGAGAACTTTCCAGCTCTTCCCAAGCACTTCATCCTCACCATAACAAGAAACACTCGGGGGCCTGGTGCAGGGCCACAGAGCTGGAAGCAGCGGAGCCAGGATTTGAACCCGCTTCAGAAACTCGAGACTCCTCAGTGTTCTAAGAGTGGCTTCGCCCTGCCCTCCCCAGGCCCCTTCCTTCCTCCCCGCTGCCCACCGTCATTCCCGCCCCCCATCTGAATCACCTCCCCTTACCTGGCAACCCCGCTCCAGGCGGGCTCAGGTTACTGAAGGCCTGGGGGTCTGTTTAAACAAGTGTGTCTGAGCAGGAAAATCAAACAGACAGGGACCTGCGGGGGCCACCGGAGGACCACCCCAGGGACGGCCGCCTGGCCTCGATAAGGCCGGATCTGCTTTCACTTAATTGGACTGCGGCCAGGGACCCACCGCTCGATCAGATAGACGCCTCCCAGGGGACAGAATGGGTCCCCTTCAGGTGGGGTGGTCCCGGGCCCTAGTGGGACAGGAGAAAGCAAAGGGGATTACGGGTTCCCCAGGACAAGGAGGGGCCTGGTGGGGATCGCCCCCCCCCCCGCCTTGGGAAGAGTTGAGGAGGGAGCTGCTGGGGCAATATTCCCTTTCCTTCACCCTCCCACCCCCCTGAAGTCCACGGAAGCTCCCCCGCCGAGGGGTCCTGGCCCTCCCCCCACTCACACACCTTACACTCCCCACAGTCTGACACAGGACAAGAAGGGAAACCAACAGCCCAGAAGGCACTGCAGGGCCAGCTTGGCAGAGACAGCCACTGGGCTGGAGGCCACACAGACCTTACTGAGGGACACAGAGCACTGTCTGACCACTCCGGGCCTCGGCTTCCTTCTCTGCTGTGGCGGGGGAGCGCGAATCCATCTTCAAGGTCGAAGAGGACCTAACCCCGGGAGGGAGGGCGGGCAGCTGAGGAAGAAGGACATCAGCTTTCTTTTTAAAAAGTCATTAACCCGGGCGCCATGGCGCACGCCTGTAATCCCAGCGGCTCCGGAGGCGGAGGCAGGAGGATCACAAGTTCGAGACCAGAGGCAGTCTGCGTAACTTAGCGAGACCCTGTGTCAAAAAGTTTAAAAAAAAAAAAAAGGCTGGGAGTGCAGCTCAGTGGTCCAGCACTTGTACAGCTCACAAGTGCGAGGGCCTGTGTTCAACCCCCAGTACCACAAAAATAAATGAATAAATAAATAAGTAATTAAAAATGCCACTCAAGAAATAGTTGGCCAGCTGGAGAGGTGCACACTGGTAATCAAGGAATCAGTGCCCAAAGGAGGTGAGGCAAGAGTATCCCAAACTCAGATCCAGCCTGTGGGGAACAAAACAAAAGGAAAAACAACAACAACTTGATCAACGTTGCCATTGTTATCAGGGAGACACGTGGGGAGCTCGGGTCCGGGAATCTGGCACCAAGACCTCTGTCCTTGTATTTGGCGGATAAAAGAATTGCTGCCCCACAGAAGTATTAGTAGACAGTGTTATTGTTGTTACGTGCTGTTGAGTCAGGTCCAACTCATAGCGACCCTGTGTACAACAATTGAAACTCTCCCTGACACTGGGCCACGCCCGGCATTGCGATGTCAGTGCTTCTCTGCTATTCATAGGGTTTCTAATGGCTGTTTCCGGATTGCTTCGGGAGTGGATTGCCATGTCCTTCTCCCACTTTTGGCGGTGCTGGGGATCAAACCTAGGCCCTCAGAGAGGGCAGAGCAGTGCTCTACCAACTGAGCCAACCCCCAGCCCACAGTACACAGAATGTTGTTGTTGTTAGGTGCTGTTGAGTCGGTATCCAACTCATAGCAACCCTCATAGGGTTTTCAATGGCTGACTTTTTCAGGATTGTCTTGGGAATGGATTTCCAGGTCCTTCTCCCATTTTTGCGGTGCTGGGAATTGAACTCAGGACCTCAGAGACTGCAGCACAGCGCTCTACCAACTGAGCTAAATCCCAGCCCATAGACAGTATACATAAGGATTATTAATGATTTATTGTTGTTGTTAGGTGCCCTTCAGTTGGGTCTGAATCATAGCAACCCTCATAGGGTTTCAAAGGCTGTTTTGGGATTGCTTTGGGAGTGGATTGCCACATTCTCTAGTTTTTGTGGCGCTGGGGATTGAACCCAGGATCTCAGAGACCACAAAGCAGCACTCTACCAACAGAGCTAAACCCCAGACCCAATATTAAGGATCAAACACTTTTAAGGAATAATTACTTGGGAAAATTGAGAAGCTTAGGCAGATCTGCAAAGGAACTTGGAAAACCCTGTGTTCCCAGGGTGAATTGGCATAAGGAAGTTTCTACTCCCTGGAGGCAGGAAAGAAGCCAGAGGGGCAGGAGAGTTAGGCAGGGTTTCAGGAAGAAAGGTGCCTCGGATAGAAAAGACAGCAGGCCGAGAGAAGGGAAAGACGTCCACGTGGTTGCTGGGGATAGAAGGGCAGAGCAGAGGAACAGAGAGAAAGAGGAAGGAGTGGAAGAGGAGAGGACTGGGGGAGGGGGGCGCGGAGAGTGTGGGCAAGCATTCCTTCTGGCTGTATTCAAACTAGGGCACGCCCAGTGGGATGCCAGCCCTGGGCACCTAATGTGACATGGGCCTAGGGTCTTTGGTTTGTAAATGGCTCAAATACTTGGATAGGGTGTTCGACCCATTTGAAAATGTCCCTCTAATGCCCTCAGGCCTGCAGTCCTAGCCCTGTGGCATCGGATCCCATCAGATCTCAGAAGCTAAGCAAGGTCAGGCCTGGTTAGTACTTGGATGGGAGACTGCCAGGGAACACCAGGTGCCGTAGGCTTGGGAGATGGACCCAGCAACCCACTCCCAAAAATCAATCCGCCATTGAAAACCCTATGAACAGCAGAGAAGCACTGACAATAGTGTTTCGCCTGCTGTACACAGGGTCGCTATGAGTCGGATACAGACTCACCGCCCTAAAAACAACAATGTCCTCAGAGCGGCACCTGGTTTCTTCATCAAGGCAGAACGGCAGGAGCCATTTCCAATCCTCTCTTTCTCCATGCTGCCTGCTAGTGGCTAAGTGAACCACCCCACACCGTGGGCTAAACTCTCCCTTGGCCTCCAAGCTCTGCTCCCTGGCGCTGACCCCCACTTCAATGCAGTCGGCCCATGGCAGGTGCTCTAGGCCAGGAGTGGTCAGGAGCCCAGTGGAACTGAAGATTTGACCTTGCCTGCTGGACATCCATTCACAGCCCCTCTGGCATCCCTCTCTATGCCAAGGTCTGCACTGGCCCCAGGGACCCACAAGGGCTCTGCCCCAGACCTGCTGCTGGTGCCCGGCCACCCCCATTCCCTGGTAGAGGTCAGAGCTCCTTGGCCACAGGCACCAGCGCCAGGCCTGCACTTTCTCTGGCTGTGCCTGGGGAGAGGCAGATGACACATCCATGCAGTGGTGCCCACGGACACACCCTGGGAGACGGCTTCGATGCTTTGTTTTTATTTTGTTTGTGCTAATGTAAACTCTTTAACCACTTCCCTGTGTGTAAACTAGGGATAAAAATAGCTGCTGTCAAGATCGAGTGAGTTAAGACCTGTTAAGAGCCTGGAGCAGGGCTCTGCAATAGTAAGTGCTAGATCCTGTTAAGGACTATTAAGGAAAACGGTTATTCCCCGCCCTGGTTTGGGGGATCCTCAGTTTTCTTGTCTCCTGGGACTCACCTCCTCCTCACACGGCCTCGGGGAGGAAGACGGAGAGAGGGCTCAGCACGTCCCTCACGAGATTGCAGCAACAGAGGGCCAGATGCAGGCCCTCACTAGCCGGTCTGCGGCTGGGAGGCTGGGGGGCGGGGCTCAGCACAGCCCACGCCCAGGGGGCGGGGCTTCGCAGGGAGCGCAAGCTGATGGCTGGTCTGGAGAAGTCCCAAGGGCCTCCACCTTCCAGAGGGAAACCAGCTTGAGGTGGGGGAAAACAGAGCCGAAAGGACGCCAGGGGCATCTACAACCCCCAGGGCCATCCACCCTGTGCAGAGGCCTCCCCAGAGCATGCGTGGTGGGATGGGAGCTGCCCAGGAGCACTGACAGTTCCTCCCTGGTGTTCCTGCGCCCAGCTGCACAGCCAGAGCCCTGCTTCAGTTCACGGATGCCTCTCTCCTCATCTAGAAAGTGGGTGCTCCCCTCCCGGACTGCGGTGAGCATTAATTGTGCTTGTGTGTGAAGCACTGAGCCCGTAGTAGGTGCTCAGAGAAAGCACTTCTCTCCAGGACCGCCTGGCTGCAAGAACCGACCCAAGGGAACCCAGCCAGCCTTGGTCCTTGCCAGGGAAACAGGGCCTGTGCAGCCCTCTGAACTTCCAGGGCCCCAGGCCCTCAGGGTGGGCAACCCTGACCGTCTTCTGTGCTGCTGTCCTCCTGTGTGGCCTTAGAGAGGCCACAGATACCCCAGATTCCTTAAGGTGTCTGGGGTTAGGGATAAGCACTCAATGGGAGGCCAGGTGCCCACTTTTTTTTTTTTTCAGTATTGGGGGTTGAACCCAGGGCCTCCCACTTGCATGCTTTGCAAGTGTTGGACCACTGAGCTGCACCCTCAGCCCCCCCCCCCTTTTTTTTTTTTTTTACTTTTTTGAGACAGGGTCTCACGAAACTACGCAGACTGCCTTTGGTCTTGAATTTGTCATCCTCCTGCCTCTGCCTCCTGAGCTGCTGGGATTACAGGCGTGTGCCACTGCGCCCAGCACGTGACCCACATTTTTTGGTTTTTTCTTTGTGTGTGTGTGCTGTACTGAGGGTTGAACCCAGGGCCTCATGCTTGCATGTTCTGCAAGTGCTAGACCACTGAGCTGCACCCTCAGCTCTGGTTTTTTTTTTTGTTTGTTTG
>VMDO01028995.1:0-23194 GCA_007922755.1 Pedetes capensis
TACAATAGCCTAAGAAAATCACAGACTAAGGGATAACACAAACAATCTACACTAAAAAAATAAGTAAATCTTCATTGAAAACTAAAAGTATTGCTGAGAAAAATTTAAAGACATAAATAAATTGAGAGCTATAACAGATCTGAGACTCAATTTGTGGTCCGTTCATCCCATGTTTATCTACAGATTTAACATGGTCTGAATAAAAAACAGCAGGTTGTTTTGAAGAAATTGACAAACTGTTTCTATAACTTATACAAGTTTAAAGTGATTTAGAAAAACCAAAACAATAGAAGAAATAATAAAAATCTGTAGGACTCATACTACCTAAATTCGAGAGTATCTATAAAGTTCCAGTAAGCCTGAGAGTGGGTGCTGCTACAAAGACAGACAAAGAGATTGATAGAACAAATTAAGATAGTCCAAAATAAACCCACAAATAAAGAGTTAATTGGTTTTATATCACTGTGTAAGTTCAATAGGGGAAGGGAAAGGTGAAATAAGGAGGCAAAATTAAATTTAAATGGTGTTGGAACATCTGCAAAAAGTACTGTTCAAAAATAATCCTCAGCAGTTATTTTACTTAGTCCAAACATTAAGATGAATTTAAAATAAATAACAAATCCTAAAATTAATTTGAATTCCAAACATCTAGAAGAAAACATAAGGGGATTTCTTTGTGACCTAGGTGTAGTTTTTGGCAGAACATAAATGGCATTAAGCAGACAAAAAATAGGTAAGTCAAGACTGGAAGGAATACCGATCTGTAGATACATGAATATATAGATAGACGATAGACAGACTGATGGAACAAAGAACTTGAATAAAGAGTATCTGAATATCCCTAATCTATTGCAAATGAATAATAAATATCGGCCCAATTAAAAGTCGGCAATAGGGGCTGGGATTTAGCTCAGTTGGTAGAGCGCTGCTCTGCAGTCTCTGAGGTCCCAAGTTCAATTCCCAGCACCGCAAAAATGGGAGAAGGGCCTGGCAATCCACTCCCAAGGCAATCCTGAAACAGTCAGCCATTGAAAACCCTATGAGGGTCGCTATGAGTAGGATACCGACTCGGCAGCACCTAACAACAACAAAAGTTGGCAAAGTACTTGACCAGTTTGCAAGTGTTGATCACAAGATTAGTCACATGTGAAAGGGCTCAATATCATTAGTTATTAGGGATTTACAAATGGAAACCACCATATTGAGAAGCTTGCAACAGAAATCACATGGTCATCTCAACTGATGCTGATAAGACCTTTGACAAAGTTGATCATCCATTGATGACAAAAGTCCTGAAGAAATTGGGTATAGAAGGAACTTAACTCAATATCATAAAGGTTGTCTATGATGAACCTATAGCCAAAATTATATTAAATGGGGAAAAATTGAAAGCATTCCCTACAAGGTTGGCAATAAGACACGGATGTCCACTCTCTCCTCTCTTATTCAATAATGTCAGTGAAGTTCTACCAGAGCAATCAGGCAAGAGAAAGAAATAAATGGGATACAAATAGAGCAAGAAAAGGCCAAACTATCCTTATTTGCAGATGACATGATCCTGTAGCCTACAGCGGTAGCCCTGTGGCATCCGATCCCGTCAGATCTCGGAAGCTAAGCAGGGTCGGGCCTGGTTAGTACCTGGATGGGAGACTGCCTGGGAACACCAGAAGCTGTAGGCTTGGGAGAAGGACCTGGCAAACCCCTCCCAAAAATAAATCTGCCATTGAAAACCCTATGAACAGCAGAGAAGCACTGACAATAGTGTTTCCCCTGTTGTACAGAGGGTTGCTATGAGTCGGATACCTACTCAACGGCACGCAACAACAACAACAATGATCCTGTACCTGATAATCCTAAAAGTTCCAGTAGAAAATGCTTAGAGATAATTAGCTCCTTCAGCAAAGTTGTTGTTGTTAGGTTCTGTCAAGTTGTGTCTGACTCATAGCAACCCTCATAGGGTTTTCAATGGCTGACTGTTTTGGGATTGCCTTGGGAATGAATTGTCCCATCCTTCTCCCTTTTTTGTGGTGCTGAGGATCAAACCCAGGACCTCAGAGACTGCACAGCAGTGCTCTGCCAACTGAGCTACACCCTAGCCCCTTTAGCAAAGTAGCAGGATAAAAAAAATTAACAGTCAAAAATCAGTAGCCTTCCTTATATACCAATAGTGAGGAAGAAGAGAATGAAATCAAGACAATAATCCCTTTCACAATGGCCAACCCAAAAATTAAATATTTAGGAATCAGTCTGACCAAAGACTCTAAAGATTTCTACAATGCAAACTTTAAAACATAAAATAAAGAAATAGCAGAAAATACTAGAAGGTGGAAGGACCTCCCTTACTCATGGATTGGAAGAATTAATATTGTGAAAATGGTTCTACCACCAAAAACGATTTACAGATTCAATCCATTTCCATCAAAATTCCAATGACACAAAATGCTAGAATTCATATGGAGGCACAAAAGACTGCGTGCAGCCAAAATAATCCTAAGCAGCATAAACAGTGCCAGAGGGATCACAATACCTGACTTGAAACTACCCTTGTTGTTGTTGTGATGTGCAATCGAGTTGGCATCTGACTCATAGCCACCCCTAATACAATAGGTGAAACACTATTGTCAGTGCTTCTCTGTTGTTCATAGGGTTTTCAATGGTGGATTGATTTCCGGGAGTGGGTTTCCAGGTCCTTCTCACTGAAACTACCCTACAGGACCATAATTGCACAACCAGCTTTGTTCTGGCACAAAAACAGGCATGAAGATCAGTGGAACAGAATAAAATATCCAGAGATTCACCCACACAAGTATAGCCACCTGTTCTTTGACAAAGGGGCTAAAGAGGTACACTGGGGAAAATAACTGTAGTGATAACAATGGAAAGGTGTTTGCCTCTGGAGGATGGAGGAATTGCTGGAAAGGGGTAGGAGCAATCAGCTAGTGGAGAGGAAGCAAAAGTCCTGATTTGCAGCATTGGCTGACTTTCATGCTATAAATACTCCTGAATTCAACATTTTCCCCACCAATATGCTAAGGCTGAGGGAGGAGGGGGGGAGGGCTGTGAATAACTGACTCTGAGACCCAGCTATAGCTTCCTATTGAGACCCAGCTGTAGCTTCTTACCAAGAAGGTAAGAGGAAACTTTCTCTGGCAATAGAAATATTCTAATTCTTCTTCTGAGATACATTTACAGGGCATGTCAAATTAGTAGAATTCATCATATTCATGGAAAATTTCAGATCTATGTATTTTAAGTTGTAATTCAATTTGTTTTTTTCTGCATGGTAATTGCCATCTGCTAGCTACCACAAAATACTTGCCACTGGGATTGTTCTCAGTATGACAGTATAGTATCCCAGGATTACAAATGACCCTCAGAAGTGAATGGATTAGGACAATGACATTATTTCTGTTCCTCAAGGGCAAACCATTTGTTATTATTATCAAATAAAATATCATTTATCTGGGTTAGGGTTGGTAGGAACCGCTCATTTCTGTTCCATTCAGCAATTCAAAAGGATTGACACTAATTATCTCTCTCCCACCCAAACATGGGACAGTGGTTCTGGAGCTGTTGAAGACAATACTTTTACATGACCTCTCTGCGTAGGCTGGGCTTTCTACCAATGTAATTACTGGGCTTCAAGTGTGAATATCCAAAGAAATATCCAAAGCAGGTAGAAGGTGTATCACCTTTCCCAACCTACCCAGGGAAGTCACAGTGCCTCGGGTCTGTCACATTCTATTTGCCAGGGCAGTCACAAGCCTGCCAGGTCCAAGAGAAGGGGTAGTAGACTCCAACTCTGTGCAGAATTGTGGAGTTGCAGAAGCATATTTAAAGTTGGAACAGTTGCCAGGCTATTTAAAAAAACTTCTGCCACAAACTATCATCTGGCCTAATTCTTCTCCTTCCCACGTGCGAAATGCCCATCCCCCCTCCCAGACCTCCAAACCCTCAGAGACTGCAGCATCATAGTCAGATTCGAGGGCTAGGATCTTACCATCTGAGTACTATCCAGGAATATGACTCATTGGGTAGGGTCCTGAAGAACATGGGCTTGAGTAGAGTTCTTGATAGGAAGATCTGAAAACTAAAGATGGGAGATATCTGAATCCTACCCACTTGCCATCACCTGTAGCCATAGCCCTGTGGCATCTGATCCATTCAGATCTTGGAAGCTAAGCAGGGTCAGGCCTGGTTAATAGTCGGATGGGAGACCGCCTGGGAACACCAGGTGCTGTAGGCTTGGGAGAAGGACCCGGCAACCCCCTCCCAAAAATCAATCTGCCATTGAAAACCCTATGGATAGCAGAGAAGCACTGACAGTATTATTTTGCCTATTGTACATAGGGTCGCTATGAGTTGGATACGGCACGTAACAACAACCCATCTGCCCTGGGCTGGGATTTAGCTCAGTTGGTAAAGTGCTGCTTTGCAGTGTCTGAGGTCCTGGGTTTGATTCCCAGCACCACAAAAATGGGAGAAGGATGTGGCAATCCACTCCCAAGGCAATCCTGAAACAATCAGTCACTAAAAACCACATGACAGTGGCTATGAGTGCGACACAACTCGATGGCACCTAACAACAACCCACCTGCCCTGGGCTGGGATTTAGCTCAGTTGGTAGAGCACTGCTCTGCAGTCTCTGAGGTCCCGAGTTCAATTCCCAGCACCACAAAAACGGGAGAGGGACGTGGCAATCCACTCTCAAGGCAATCCTGAAGCAATCAGCCATTGAAAACCCTGTGAGGGTCACTATGAGTTAGACATGACTAGATGGCACCTAACAACAACAACAACCTACTTGACCTAACCTGTGTGTAAAGCAGAAGAGGACCACAGTGGATCTCCCATTCATAATGCGAGAAAACCCAGAGGACCCCACACGCACTGGTCCCTAGTGAATGGGAAGAACTTGCTGAGCGTTGAGGAGGGCTCTGTTCTACTTCCTGGGATTATTTCCCTGTGGCTCTTAGCTCTGCCCTTTGAGCTCTTGCTTCTATGCTCTGCGTAATTCTGGCCTTTTGCTTAAGAAATAGCTGATTCTTGCCTGCAAGAGTCCAAGAGTCCAAAGTCCTCTTTTCTGTGTTCTCTTCTGAAACATAAATCCAGACTTTATTCAGATCACTGCAGTTTTTCCATTAATGTCTTAAAATTTTAAGATGTGGTCCAGGACTCAGGATACCACATTGCAACACATCATCCTTTCTCTTATCCTCCTCCCATGTGTGACAGTTTCTTGGTCTTTCCTTGCCTGTCACCAGCTTAAACAGGTATTTTTGTTAAAGAAAGAAAAACTTCATTTATTCAATTCATAGAGCATATATTTACCCTTTAAAGTGTCCAACGAAATGTCTTTAATATATTCAAGGAGTTATACAATTGCTGTATTGTTGTTGTTATTGTTGGGTGCCACCAAGTCATGTCCAACTCACAGTGACTTTCATAGGGTTTCCAATGGCTGATGGTTTCGGGATTGCCTCAGGAGTGGATTGCCACGTCCTTCTCCCATGTTTGCAATGCTAGGAGTTGAACCCAGGACCTCAGAGACAGCAGAGCAGTGCTCTACCAACTGAGCTAAATCCCGGCCCACCATTGCTGTATAATGAACTTTAAAACATTTTCATCACTTCAAACAGAAACTTCATACCCAGAAGCATGCATTTGCCCACTCCTTATTGTTGCTATTGTTTTTTAGGTGCTGTCTAGTCAAGTCTGATTCATAGTGCCCCTATATATAACAGAACAAAACACTCCCTGACACTGTGCCATGAACACAATGTTTTTATTTATTATGTTTGAGCCCATGGTTGCAGACACTATGTTTCTTCTTATTTTCAATCATGCCACATCAGCACATGGAGGTCCCAGAGGCTTTATTCCATTCCTATCCTTAAGGTTGACGCTACTCTGAGAAAATAACTCTTCCTCAGTCATTTCTTGAATGCCTTCCAGCCTAGGGGGCTCATTTTCCAGCATTGTATTTGACAGTGCTTCTATGCTATCATAGAGTTTTCAATGGTCAATTGTTTGAGGCCTAGGCTGCCCGGACCCTTTCCCTAGTCTGTCTTAGTCTGGAAGCTCTACTAAACCTGTCCACCATAGATGGCCCTGCTGCAATCTGAAATAGTGGTGGCACAGTAGCAACATCAGCATCAGTGCAACACACAAACCCCCACAGCACGACAAGGGGACAGACAACTGAGGTTTCAGCAGAGATTGTATTGAATCTGTAGATCAATTAGGGCATGTCATTATCTTAACGATATTAAGACTTTGAGTCCGTGACTATGTGACAGATTTCTATTCTTGTAAGTCTTCCTTAACTACAATTCAATGGTGTTTTGTAGTTTTCAGAGTATAAGTTTCGAACTTCTTTATTAAATGTGTTTATTCCCTTATGTGCTATTGTAATGAAATTTGACTTTTAACTTCATTTTCAGAATATTCATTGCTGTTCTGAATAGCAATTCTGAACTTGCTTATTAGTTTTAAGAGGTATATATGTATATGTGTGTGTTCCTTAGGATTTTCTATATACAAAATCATATACTCTGCAAATCGAGATAGATTTGTTTGTTCCTTTTTACTGGATACCTCATATTTCTTTTTCTTGCCTAATTTTTCATGGTTAAGGACAATTTTGAGTAGGAATAGGTAAGAATGGGCATACCTGATCCTGATTTCAGGGAGGAACACCACTCAATCTTTCACCTTTAAGAATGATGTTACAGCTGTGGATTCTTCATTGATGCCCTTTATCAGGTTGAAGGACTTCCCCTCTGTTCCTAGTTTGTTGAGCTCTTTTTCATTTGTTACCATCTCTGTTCCTTCTAGTTAAATTTTATTAAAGATTACTCCATCATGCAAAAACCAAAGCCATGAAATTTCTCTGAGATAAAGCCTTCTGTACCTTGGGCTTCCTGTAAAAGTGTTCTGAGACAACATCTTTAAGATTCTTATGTCTCTTTTTTAATAGAAACTATCTGTGAGACATAACTTTAAGATCATTGTAGTGAGATTATTTTTCTGAGTGAATTTGAGATACCATCTTAAATATTTCTGAGATCTTCATGTTAGGTTTTTCATTTACAACACTGGTTTCCTCTTTAGATAAAGCTCCATATGTGACCTTTGTGATAACAGCTCTGGATTTGAACTTTGCCTGGAAACCATTTCTTAATTTTAGCGCCATTTTCCACATAGGTAGGCTGGTAATGGGAAGCCATTTTGAATCCCATAAGTCTTCGTCCCTCTATATTTGACAAGTATCTCTTCAGCTTATCACTCTCCTCTTGCATTTTACAATAAACAAGTAGAAACTTGGTGACATCTATCTCTAACACTCTGGAAATCTCCTTAGCTAAACCACCCAGTTCTTTAGGTAGATTTTCTATTTCCTTTGTTAACGAGGGCTGCTTTAGCTCAGTTGGTAGTGTGCTGCTCTGAACTCTCTGAGGACTTTCGATGGCACCCAACAACAAACACAATGTTAGGGTCGGTGGCAGTGTTGCTAAGTTTCCTATCATGTCATCTCAAGACACCCCCTTTCCTAAGTTTCCAATAACATTTTCCTGACTATTTGTAAGTACTCACAGACAACCTCTTCCAGACAATCAGGCTTCAGCTGATGGCTCTTTCAGGGCCATCCACATCTATCCTCCCTTTGAACCAAAGCCACTGCCCCATGTTTAGGTTTTTGTTATGAAAACTCTCCATTACAGATACCAAAATCCCACTGGGGTTACAGCCGCATACCAAGCCACTCTGAATCCTAGTAAGGTAAAGCAACAACACTCCTTAGATCACTGTGGATCTGCCAATTGTGCAAGGCTCATCAGGGATAATTTATCTTCATGTACGCGCAGCCATAGCAGCTTTAGGGGTCTGAGATACGCCTGCCCTGGAAGAGAAAGGAATGTTCTGGAAATACAGCACAGCTATTACAAAGCTCTAGAGATCCCTCCTCCCCTTCAGTGCTGTATACTCTTTCATTAAGGTCTTTCCCATCTTCAGTAAATAAATAGTGTGAGATTATGGAGGAAAAAGTTAACCAGTTCTGCTTTCCCTTGCCCAGTTTTGTTCCCTGTTGTTGTTAGGAGCTGTTGAGTTGTGTTGAGAGTGAGAACCGGAGTTCCCCCAAAGACCCATTCACTCATGATTTTGTGGTTAATATTAACTCCCTTCTCAGCTGAAAGCTTCACTCGGACTTTGAACCAGAACACACCCAGGCATCTCTGCCTCTGGTTTGAGCCTCCTCAAAACATGATGACTGGGTTCTAGGGCCAGACTATTAGAAAGAGAGAACCAGAACTAAGGAGAAATTCTATAGCCTGTTCTAGAATAGTTTTAGAAGTCATAAAGCATCACTTCTACCACATTCTCCATGTTGGTGTAGTCCAGAGACTGTCCAGGTTGGGGACGAAAATAGCCTTGACCCACTGATGGAGAGTGGTAAGGTTCTGGAGGACTGGGTGGATGGAAATATTGCTGTGTCATTTTTGATAATTATAATCTGCCAGAGAAATTGATAAGTGCTCTTTATGGAAATGATGTGCCCTGGTTATCCTCAAAAAATAGGTCAAATTGCATGTCAGTTAATGAGCAACATAAAATACACATTTATTGTGGATATTTAACATAGTTTGTAGAATATATGTTGACCAATAGCCCACATTTTAGGGTTCAGTTTATTTACTAGAACCTGGGTTGGGCTGAGATCATTTATCCTCAAGCTTTTAATTTTTTATGAGATATGATTCTGATTTCCACCTCAGTGTCATTTCTGTGGATCTCCATTACAGAAATGAGAAATTGAGCAGAGGCCAATCTCTGAGTGTATCAGACATCGTTGAAGGTGGGCGTGTTAAATGGGATTGTTCAGGCTTTGCAACTCTTGGACCACAGAAATGGACTTTTGCGCACATGTTCTTCACTCTGTAGGAGATCACCTGTTCAGACCTTTGGTCACTGGGACAAAATGCATAACAGAAACAACTTGAGAAGAGAAAAGATTCATGGTAAGCTCATAGTTTCAGAGGGCTCAACCCATGGTCTCTTGGTCCCATGCACTTTGGAAGAACATCATGGCGGCAGGAGCATGGGGCAGAGGAGGTTCTTTACCTCAGGGTGGCCAGGAAGCAGACAGAGACAAGGTATAGCCACCAAGGACATGTCCCCAGGGACCCACCTACTCCATGTGGGCCTTACTTCCTAAGACTTCCACCACCTCACAGAGTAGCACCACCATCTGGACAGGAAGCCTTCAACACTTAAGCCTGTGGAACAGATTTCATAATCATGTCACAAGATAGGTTTCAAATTATGTCTGGCCATGGGGGCAAAGACCAAAGGGATTATGGCTGTATGCCTCCCCTTTGACTTAATCCACACTATCACAAACATCGGCATGGATCTGCAGTCTGCTCCCTACCCAGGATCAGTTTTTTCAAGAACTAAGTACCAGTGCCTGCAGCCATAGCCCTGTGGCATCTGATCCCATCAGATCCCGGAAGCTAAGCAGGGTCAGACTTGGTTAGTCCACCTGGGAACACCAGGTGCTGTAGGCTTCGGGGACAGACCCAGCAACCCACTCCCAAAAATCAGTTCACCATTGAAAACCCTATGAACATCAGAGAAACACTGACAGTAGTGTTTCCCCTATTGTATATAGGGTCGCTATGAGTCAGACACGGACTCGACAGCACCTAACAATAACAACAACAAATACCAGTAGGAAGGAATGCAATGCATACTTACTGGTAGGCATTAATTAAGACACATAGGCCAGTTCCAGCAGAACACATGTCTAATGGCTACACAGAGAGGAGGGAATAGAAATCAATCTGGTTAATGTTATTCTGGACTCTGACTTATCAGACTTTGAAATGTAATGGCTTGAGTATCAGGATGGCAAACAGAGTGAGATGTAGACAGACCTGATTCTCTTCCTTCTGCAGATCTCCCTGAAAGAGCCAACTTTCCATTCAGCAGACTAAGTCAATAAGGAGATATATATATATATATATATATATATATATATATATATATATATATATATATATATTTGTTGCTGTCGAGTTGGTATCTGACTCATAGCGACCCTCATAAGGTTTTCAATGGCTGACTGTTTCAGGATTGCCTTGGGAGTGGATTGCCAGGCCCTTCTCCCATTTTTGCGGTACTGGGAATTGAACTCGGGACCAAGGAGACTGCAGCGCAGCGCTCTACCAACTGAGCTAAATCCCAGCCCATATATATATATATATATATATATAATTTCTTCTTTTCATAATATCAGTGTTAGTACTGCCATGACTATTAGAGAGTAATAGCCATCCCGAGGTATGAGAACTGTGGTACTACAATTCTTCAACACAGAGGCTGGCCCCAGTCAGAATGAAGAAGCACCAGGCATGAAAACATTCATTCTAGGGAAGGCTAAACAGATCTCAGGATCCATTCATGCATGTAGTGTCCAAGGCATCAACCCTATAAGTGAATCAGCACAATGATGTGGATGATTGAGTGGGTAGGAGGGACTGAGGTTCAGGATATTTTGTTTCTGCTCATGGCTCCATTACTAAATCAAGATTTCAATTTTTGCAACTCTTAAAAGTTGGTTTTCATGCTCTCTGTTATTCCCCAGCTGTGATTTTCTCTTGTGGCTTCTTCCACATAGTCCCAACCCTGCTCACAGAGAGTTGTTGTTTTTGCTAAGTGCTGTAGAATTGTGTCCGACTCATAGTGACTTTCATAGGGTTTTCAATGGCTGATTGTTTCAGGATTGCTTCAGGAGTGGATTGCCACATTCTTCTCCCGTTCTTGCAGTTCTGGGGATCAAACTCAGATCCTCAGAGAATGTAGAGCAGTGTTCTACCAACTGAGCTAAATCCCAGCCCTGCTCTTATGGAGTTGTTATTGTTGGGTGCTGTCGAGTCAGTATCCGACTCATAGTGACCTTACATACAACAGGAGAAACACTATTGTTAGTGCTGCTCTGCTACACATGGGGTTTTCAATGGCAGATTGATTTTTGTGAGTGGGTTACCAGGTCTGTCTCCCAAGCCTACAGCACCTGGTGTTCCCAGGTGGTCTCCCATCCAAGGACTAACCAGGTCCAACCCTGCTTAGCTTCTGAGACCTGATTGGCTAGGAAGCTGCAGTGCTATGGCTGCAGGCCCATATGTAGTGGGTGCCAGCTTTTATCCAGGCTCCCTAGCTAGGAGAGACTGTCCAAGGTGCTGAATGTCTAGGCTTATTTTGTATCATATGCGATGTACAATTTCCATCATTAGGGATTCTTGTCTTTCCACAGCCTTCCCACAAAACAATCCTGTGTGTAGGCTAATGTCAAAATCACCTGAGGCTAATTCACAAGCACTCCTAACTGGAGGAGGAGTTGGTTTTACACAAAAGAATGTCTGATAGACTACTAGGTAAAGAAGTTACTGACTGAAAGGTTTGGGGGTCTGAGATATGCCTGGCCTGGAAGAGACAGGATTGTTTTGGAAATGCAGCACAGTTGTTACAAAGCTCTAGAGACCTCTCCTCCCCTTCAGTGCTGTATACTTTTTCATTACATTCTTTCCCATCTTCAGTAAAGAGTGCGAGATTATAGAAGGAAAAGCCAATCAGTTATGCTTTCCCCACCCAGTTTTTGTTTCCTGTTGTTGTTAGGTGCTGTTGAGTTGGGTCTGACTCACAGTGAGCCTCATGGGTTTTCCATGGCTGATTGGTTTTGGGATTGTTTTGGGAGTGGACTGCCACATCCTTCTCCCAATTTTGCAGTGCTGGGGATCAAACACAGGTCCTCAGAGAGTGCAGAGTGGCACTCTACCAATAGAGCCAAAGCTGAGCATAGTTTTGTTCCCAGATGGCTTTTTATCTTGGAATAAGTATCGCACATTCTAGGGAAGGCTAAACAGCCCATCCATCCCATCTGTAAAATGGACTGCCTTTCTCATAGTGTGTATCAGTCACAGAGAATTAGAACTAACAGGAGATTATATATGTATGTGTGTGTGAGTGCACATATAGGTATATGTATTATTGTTGTTGCTATTGTTAGGTGCCATTGAGTCAGGTCCAACTCATGTTACCTGATGTATAGCAGAATGAAATACTCCTCAACATTGTGCCATGCCCAGCACTATTGTCAGTGCTTCTCTGCTACTCATAGGGATTCTATGGTGGACTGTTTTGGGAGTGGGCTGCCAGGTCCTTCTCCCATATGCATTACACATAAGTTAAATTATATATAAGGAGATTTATTACAAGTTATTGGCTCACATGATTATGGAGGCCAAGAAGTTCCCCACTCTGCCATCTGTAAACTGGAAATCCAGGAGAGTCTGTGGTATAATTCAAAGGCCTCAGAGCCAGGCAGCTTGTGCTATAGATACAAGTCTGACTTTAAAGGCCTGGAAATGAGGAGATGTTATCCCAGCTGAGGCAATCAGGCAGAGTGCAAATTAGGTCATTCCCTGCCTTTTTGTTTCAGTCAGGCTCTCTGCGGATTGAATGAGGCTCCTACCATTGGGAAGGACCATCTCTTTCTCTGCCCATCCATTCCAGTGCTAATGTCTTCCAGACAACCTTCCAGACACGCCAGCTATCTGTGCATCTCAGCTCAGTCAAGTGCACACACAGAATGAAAAATCACAGTGGTGAGATATTAATTTTACATTTTAAAAATGAACCCTCATACAAAAAATTCTAGAAAATGGAATAGCAGAACACAATTTCCAGGTACTGCTACTAGCAAGTTATTAGCCCTCTCTGGAAACTCCTGGAGTAAGTTGGATTGGCTTTGGCTGCTTTTCGGGTACAAATGGAGAGACTCAAAGCCAAAGATTTTCGAGTTCCAAAGCATCCCAAGCACTTAGGGATGAACTCTCCGGAGCTTGCACCACAGAGGGAGCTCCAACGTAGGGACAACCCGCAGAGTCTCCCCTTTTCAAAGAAAATAATGAGCTATTCAGTCCCCGTTCTATGGGCTTTCAAAAACTATTTTTTTGGGGAAATGTTAGTTCAGCCTCTGCTACTGAAAAATCCTCACCACTCAACCTGCCTGCTGTAAATTAAGCCACAGAAAAATTCAGAGCTGCTGTAGATGCTGGAGTCGAGCGAGTGTCTAAAAGCATGTGCTGCCTTTGCTCCTAACCACGTAGTAAAATAAAAATGCGGCTTTCAACTCAGCCCCAGAGCTGCTCTTTATATTTTGCATTTTCCTTTATTTAAGGCCTGGGACATCCAGCATGGGGCTACGGGGACTTTGTCTATGATTGGTATTGAATCTCCTCCCTCTTACTTTGGGCTTTAGAGGAAAAGGATGGAGGGCTTCACTGGTCTGGATTTTAGTAAGAGTCTCTCCTCCACTCTGGGCATTGAAGTATCACAATTGTCAAACTCAGGAACTGGGCTCAATGAGGGCCCACCAAGCATTTACTGAGCACCCAGCACTGTGCGGAGTTGTTACTGAGGGTACTCAAGCGGGTGCCAGGTCTTTTGTCTGTTTCCATTCCCATTAAAACCTTGTCCTGGCATATCTACCCTCTGCCCCTCTGATCTCAGCATTTGATCTGGACTCACTAAACCCCATTTTATCTTCACCCATCTGCTCCCTTTTCCTAGCAATTTAACCTCCTCATGTCCTTTCCTTTGCTCCTCTAAATTCATTCCAATTGCACCTCCAGATTGGCTTTCTTTGAATTGCCCTTCTGGCCACAGACCTCTGCCCAGCTCTGTCATGTTGTCCAGAGGGCAGAGGTATTTCTGTGTTCAGTCATTTCTTTGAAATTATCCCCATCCTGGTAGCTGGGCCCATGGTGGTTGGAGTTGTCTTTGATATATCACCAAGAAGCTAAGCTGTTACCTGAAGTCATTTGCTGGTGGGAACCAAAATAGGGCAGCCTTTTGGGGAAGTAATTTAGCATTATATAGAGAGAGGCATTAAAGTTATCAAAACGACTAGCCAAGAAATTCCACACTGAAGAATCAGCCCTGATACGTTGTTTCTCAACAGGTTACTTCTACTTTTAAAATCTAAAATAATATAAATATCTAAATATGGCTAAAGTTATAAATATAGAGTTTTTGAAATATAACATTTAAATAGGTACTTTACAAATATTCATGTAATGGAAGAATAACCTTAAAGGTTATTAAAGGTCAATGTCCATAACTGATTTCTTCCTCTTCATCCTCCTATTAAAACACCTGTAATAAGGCAGAAAATATAGTCAGAACAACACTAGAAACTAAGGAAATCATTCAATGATACCAATCAAACTAATATGATAACATGAGTTTCTCAGAGGAAATATCCTGGAATCTGGAACATCTGAGGAAGGTAGAAAAGTCATGCAGATACGTGAAACCAAACACATTACCCTACAGTGAGGATGTGGCACCCAAGCTACGACAACATAACCTAATAGTCTGTCTCCTGCTGAGGGAGAGCTGACTTCTTAGATCATAAAGATACTTCTTGCATCAAAGCCCCTTCTCTCATCCACCATTATTTTCTTCTGAAACTATTTGGAATTCTCTAACTTCCAGAAACAACATAGCTATAGATGAAGGAGGAATTTATCAGTTGTGGCAACAAAAATATATTTTCATACATGTAAGAGCTCAAAAAATATCCCACCCATATATCCTTCCTGAAAATGCTATTCTGAGGCTGAAATCAGTTGACAAGTATATGAAAACAAATATGGGCACTAAAGAAAGAAGAAATTATAGGATAAAGGATCTCAAGCACAATTATACCAGCTCACACATGCGGAGTTGTGTCGAAATATTAATTTAATTATTGCAAAATATTAAGTGCTACAGTCAAAACAATCTGGAAAGTGACATATAACAAAAAGAATATCTAGCTTTACAACTTTAAATTATATTATGAAAATTGAGGGTAATGGTAAACCAGAGGAAGTAAAATCCCACTAATCCTTAAGGATTACATTAATCTGTAATCCTTGTTACATATTAATACAAGTTAGTTAATGTCAAAATTATTAGAATTATGAAGACAGAGATGAAATAGTTTTGTTAATTCAAGAATATAAAAATAGACACAAGTTTTAAATAATGTAATTAGTAAAAATTGATAGGGACTTTAATCACTACAAACCAGCCCTTAATCTGTAAAATTAATCACTTTAATTTAATCACTATAAAATTAATATACCTTCTCAAGGGTCCATGCAACATTTATAGATGTTGCCATATGCTACTTTAAAAAGATTTCCAATAATTTCCAAGGGACTCTTATCAAAGCTCTTTTAGCCTTCATTTTCTCTTGTCAGCCTCTGTAAGCAATCTACTTAAGTAAAATCCTATCTATTAATGTTCTCCTAAAATTCTGCAGGCATCTATTTTCTCATTTCTATATACATGGTGATTCCCAGTACTTACAGACTAGAAGTTTTGAGTCTAGACACAGTTTGTTAAAAAGAATACAATAGCCAGGCGTGGTTGAGGAGGCCTTTAATCCTGGCACTTTGGAGGCTGAGGCAGGAGAATCTTCAGTTCTAGGCCAGTCAGGACTTCAGAGTGAGATCCTGTCTCCCCCAAAACTAATTCAAACCAATCAAACAACCCAGCAGAAAATCCAGTTGCCATTTAAGATACATACAGCTGGAAAAAATGTTGCTCCCAACTAACAAGAAAAAAATGATGGATAATCTAGAAAATCACAACTTTTCTTGAACTCATCAGAGAGTTGATAGTGCAAGGCAACCAGCTGTCTGAAATCTAAGGAAAAACAGATGTCTTCTGGCAGCTTCAGGATACAATCTCTGGTGTACTTGGAGTAGCATGCTGAGGGAATTTGGTGGCACCATGAAGCAAAAAAGAAAAGCTCAGCCAAAATAACAGATGGCTAAAAGCAGAGTGTGAGCTAGTGTGAGAATCTGGAGTCATAGACACAAAGAGAATTTATACCTATTTGAAAGATCTCATTGACTTCTCTGGGGATTCATTAGAAAGTCTGGAAGCAGATCACCAGACCTCAAGTAGACTCCTTGGGTGGCAGGCTTGGGAGAGCAAGCAGCTACTAATACAGGAAAGAGATTCTTTTTTCTGCTGGGGAGAAAAATGTGTTGAATCACCAGGGGAAGGCTGCCAAGTGCTCTCATCCTCAGGGCAGACGTGAAGACCTATTGAGACCAGAAGGAGGAGGCAGAAATCTCCCCACCTCTGGAGTAAAGACAGAAAGGCACCATGGGCCCAGACAATCAGAGGCAAGGACCAAGGGAAGGGAAAGACAACAGAGAAAGGCCACCCCCAAACTGAGACTAAACCAACATCACGGAGGATGCCCTTCTGGCCCTGCTAAATCTTACCACATGAAGGAATGCAAGCATGGAGAGAGACCCTCTCAGAGGTGTAGATTCACAGAGGAAATCTAAAACCAAAGATAACAGTGAACATTGGAAACCAGGAACCCAAACTTCTCCTGAGTGCAGGGTAATGGTGGGTGGATTTGAAGCCAGTGTTTCATGGAGATGATTTCCACAACCAAACTCAAACCACAGCTCAACACTTGAGCACCTTGACTTGACTCCCCACACTAAATGTCTACCCCGAGAAGTTTGTCCATTTCCAGGCACAAATACTGTTTTCCTCAGGGTCAAGAATTCTGCCTAGATGCCCAGCTTTTAACCCAAATTCACAATGCAAAGGACTAAAAACAAACACAACACTGTCATGAGGCCCAGCAATGAACAGTACCACACAGATACATGATTGCTATAATGGAACTATCAAAGGACTTCACATAACCCTAGTTGATATGTTATGGTATAAAGTGGAAAAGAAATACAAGATGCATAAATAGATGGGAGAACTTCAACAGAGGGAGGAAAACTATAAGAATTAAGTAAAAATGATTAAATTATTAACTTAAAATTATTAGGAGAATGAAGGACTTCTATGGGCTTATGAGTAGTTGGCACAGCTGGCAAAAGAATCAGGTAATTTATAGAAATGATGTAGACTGAAAATGAGGGGCGGGGAAAGCAAGAGTGAGCGAGAGAGAGAGAGAGAGAGAGAGAGAGAGAGAGAGAGAGAGAGAAAGAGAACAAGAGAGCAAGTGAGCACACATAAGTATTCAAGAGCTGTGAGACAACATCAAATGAGCTAACACATGCAGTTGGGCTCCCAGGAGGAAAAGAAAGAGACAAGATAAAATACAAGAAAATATTCAAAAGATAACAACTGAGAATTTTCCCAAAATAGTGACATACATCAAATGAACTATAGATTCACGAGTTTTCAGAGAACACTCAACGAAACAGAATGAAAAACTGTACGCACATTATAGTTAAACTATTGAAAGCCAGAGAAAATCCTTAAGGCCACCAGAGGGGGAAAAAATGACATACAACAGACAGAGGAACAAAGATAAGACTTTCAGTAGATTTTTTTAAACAGAAATTATGCAAGTCCAGCTGCCATTTTTAACTTTGTTATCACAGCCCGAGCCAACTAGTACACTTGGTTAAGGTGAAGATTGCCAGGTTTCTCTGCTGTTTTTCTATTTGTAACCATAAGTATCACATGGAAGGATTCTTTGAGTCTATGTACATTCCTGAATCATAATTTTAACCATCAGTATTAGCATCCATTGATGATTCTTGCCTGAAACAATTTTTATATTGGTGGTTGCTAAGTGGTGATTTTTTAAAAAATAATTCCATTACTCCTCTTCCTTTCACTAATTGGAATTTACTCTGAGGAAGTGCTGGCTTGCCTACTTGCCTGATTGTCTCTCTCTCTTTTTCTCTCCCTCCCTCTCTCCTTCTTTCCTTCTTTCTTCCTTCCATTCTTTCCTCATTTGTTTTAGTATGCACTCATGGATTCATATTATATTCTATGAAACATAATCCATCAGCATTTTTCATTTTGTCCTGGAAGTTCCCAGATTTGGCCAGTAAGAGCTGCTTTATGCTGGCTCCTGTGTCTTACTGATATGCCTGTCATTCTTTGGGCACTATATTGCATTTGGCAAAAGATGTTCTAGGCTTGTACTTTTCTTTCTTGGTCCCTGGAGTCAGTCATTTCTCCAAGTAGCCCTGTTTCTTTTGAATGATAATACTTAGAAATCAAGATTTGGGTGCTAGAGATGCTCATTGGTACACGGGCTAGTGCTTGCAGACCTTCTCAGTAGAGAGAGCTAGTAAATATATGTTGTTGTTAGGTGCCGATGAGTCAGGTCTCACTCATAGAGACCCTTATAGGGTTTTCAATGGCTGATTGTTTCAGGATTGCTTTGGGAGAGGATTGCCATGTTTCTGTGGTCCTGGATACGGAACTTGAGTCCTCAGAAAGTGAGGAGCTGCATTCTACCAACTTAACTAAACCCCAGCTGCTGTAAATACACACACACACACACACAACCATAAGCGGATTAGTCTCTGTACTTGCAGTGGTTCACCTGTCTTCTTATAAACATTGATGCTCACTTTTCTGGGAAGTAACTGAAAAACATTTAAGAAATGCTGGTGCTAAATCCCTGACCCAAAATCTAAATTAGCTGGTCAGAGAGAAGCTAGACATAGGTACTTATTGACAGTACCAGTGTACAGGAGTGTCAAATGTGTAGTCACTGTTGAATACTGCTACTCTTAGGTACCATTGGGGCTTGGATTTAGCTCAGTTGGTAGAGTGTTGCTCTGTAGTCTCTGAGGTCCCGGGTTCAATTCCAAGCACTGCAAAAATGGGAGAAGGACGTGGCAATCCACTCCCGAGGCAATCCCAAAACAACGAGCCATTGAAAACCCTATAAAGGTTGCTATGAGTTGGACACAACTCAACAGCACCTAACAACAACAACAAGATACCATCAGCCTACAGCTCTACCACTGTGGCTCCTGATCCCATCAGATCTCGGAATGTGAGCAGGATCCATCTGGTTAGTACCTGGATGGGAGACTGGGAACAGCAGGTGTTGTAGACTTGAGAGAGGGACCCAGCAACCCACTCCCCACTCAAATAATAAAAAAAACAACAGCCATTGAAAACCTTATGAATAGCAGAGAAGCACTAACAATATTATTTCACCTGTTGTACATAGGGTCACTATGAGCTGGATACCTACTTGATGGCACCTAACAACAACAACAAGGCATCATCAAGCTAAGTAGGGTAGGGCCTGGTTAGTCCTTGGATGGGAGACCACCTGGGAGCACCAGGTGCTGTAGGCTTGGGAAAAGGACCTGGCAACCCACTCCTAAAAATCAATCAGCCATTAAAAACCCTATGAATAGCAGAGAAGCACTGACAATAGTGTTTCGCCTGTTGTACATAAGGTCACTACGAGTAGGATGCTGACTCGACAGCAGCTAATAACAACAACATAGTGACATCAAAACTATATATCACTGAAGCCTCTTGGACCACTGTCATGGTTTGAATCTGAAATGTCCTGCAAAGGTCATGTGTTTAAATGCTTTTTCCCCAGGTGGTGGCACAGTTTATGGAGCCTGTGGAACTCTGGGAGGCGGGACCTAGCTTGCAAAAATAGGTCATGAGGGACAGGCCTGTGGAGGTTTTACCAAGATGCCTGGTTCTAGTTGAGCTCTCTCTGCTCCTGATCACCATGATATGAAGTTCTCTACCATAGACCCTGCCCCCAGCTACGCCAGCAGGCCTCCTTGCCGTTGTGGACTGAGAGTCTCTAAAATGTGAGCCCCAGTAAACCTAGCCTTCCTCTTTTGTTTGGTCTTTCAGGTATTTTGCTACACTAATGAAGAAGCTGACGAATACAATCATCCATCTACCCTCACCCAAACCAATAACCTGTCTGCTCTATACATGACCTGTCTCCCAATACTCCCTATCACCCCAAGTTTCCAATGTGCCTTCTAAATTGTATGGCCTTTATTAATTATCTCTTCTTTTGTTTCCTCATCTTGCCAAATTGAAAAATGGCAGCTCTTTTTCATGGGGCATCTGTTTTTCTTTCACTCTCCATATGCCCTTAGGCATGAAAAGGTGATTAATGTGTCCTGTGCTCTCCAATACCACTTCAGAAACATTTATCTACCTCCCTCTCTTGAGTCTCAGGCCATCAGCCTCACTATCTTCTGCTCTTCCTTGACAGAGTCATTTCATACTCCTTGAAGGTTTCGATAACTGTCTCACTATATTTTTCTTCTTCATCTTGCTATCACCATTATTGATGATATCAGTGTCTATTGGCTGACCCATCAGTGCTCTGTCTTTTTCATTTTCACCTTCTATCCACCACTTAGGCATTCACTTCCATTTTCATGGTTGAAACCAGATCCTTCTAGTCAGTGGACTTAGGAAAAAAACTTTTGAGCAAATCCAACTTCCTATAATAATGCTCCCTCATGCAACAGTTTTCCACCATCAGTGCAGTGGCAACCTTTTCTCTTTATAAAGTTAGTTGCCTCTGGTGTTTCATCATAGTGACAAAAGCTGGTAATAACTTAATATTATTTTCAATTGGTTTAGCTTATCCTATGGCAGGACACATTTGTTAAATATCATTATTAATTCTAGAGAGGAAAAAGGTAAGAGGGCTTGCACGAAATGGGCAGTATTCTTTTTCTTTCTCTCTTTTTTTAGGTGAGACTAAGATGATAGTCAGGAAGACTGACTTTCATGATGGAAAGCTGTGGTTGAGCAATAGGAAGAAAGTGTCATTAAACCTTGGAACCTGGTCATGTGTTCACAATGGAAGGTTAATGCTGAAATTCAAATATGTAACTCCTGGTTCAGTTCTGTCTTTAAGTACTCTTTAGCTGCAATGGAATTTGTAGAGCACTGCTCTGCATTCTCTGAGGGCCTGGGTTTGATCCTCAGCACTGCAAAATAGGGAAAAGGACATGGCAATCCACACTCAAAGCAGTCCCAAAACAAACAACCATTGAAAACCCTATGAATAGCAGAGAAGCACTGTCATAGTGTCTGGCATGGCAGTGTCAGGGAGTGTTTCATTCTTTTGTAGACAGGGTCACTGTGAGTCAGACCCAACTTGATGGCACCTAACAACAGCAACAATAACGACAATTCATTCTTGATTGGGCTATTTTCCTCTCTGACTATTAAACCTGGTAAGACAAACAAACCACATTTGGAATTTATTTAAATGTTAAAATCTTTAACTCAAGCAGTGAGTAGTATGAAGATGCTTTGGATTAAAATGGTTTATACAATAGTTATCCACTCAGTTATCCCTGTTTGGACACAGTTACCACCTAGTAAAAGTTGAAATCAAGGGCCTTACCAATGCTGTGGTCACTTTCAGTCCATCAGGGAAAGGTGTCTTTTAGCTGGGAAGCTCCTGAGATACAGTGGCTGCTTTGGGTAATGTTATTCTGAGTTGGTAATGTTCCAACTCAGAGATGTTAGTTATCTTATGTTTAAAAAAATGTTATAAGAGGATATTTAAGAAGTCTATAAATCAGTATTCATTGTGGCACTAAAGATGCTAATTTTTAAGGGGGAAATAATGTATGGCATTTTGCTAGAATTCTATATGACCATTTTACTGCAACAGAGTTGAAGAGAGAAAGAGAGTTGTTGCCTTCATTGACTCTAACTCTCATTTATGAGGGGGAAATACACTCGCATATCTTTTACCAGAGGAGATATAATTGTTATTCATGTTGAAAAAGAGGTTTATTAGCAATTTCATCATAGAGATTCAGATAGAAATAAAGACATTTGGGTTATTACAAGATATTAATTATGAATGTTAGCCAACTACAGTAGGAGGTTTCTTTATGGGATGAGGTACAAAATTATCTGCTGATTTGGTGGCTGCTTAAAAGCATGGCAGCTTTGGTTTGCGTCCGTGATATTTGTCACATGTATAAATACCCGTGGAGTCTTCACATTATGCCAGCATGTTTCAAAGTAATTTGTTTATTTCAGGGATCCATAGCTAAGTTTCCTTAATTATAAACTATTCCATAAATTTCACTGCTGAGCTTTTGTTTGCCTCCCAAATGACAAAAGCATTTTAGAGTGACTTCACATTTATTCATTCAACAGGCACTTATTGAGCGATTTGTGTGTGCCGGGGGCTCTGTTTGGATGTGGGAATACATTTATAAAGAAGAGAGACACAGTTTCGTGCCACTTAGAGCAGGAAAGAAAATGACATACCTGTCACATGCTGCATTACACCCTCTGATGTGGAAGTGTGGAGCACGAGGAGACTTATAGAAAGGGCATCAGGCAAGGTAGCTGAGGAGAACCTACATCCAAGATGAGACATTATGGGTCAATAACAATGAGCCAGGCAAGGTGAGAGAGAAGAAAATGATCCTAAGTTGACATAAAAATATGAAGAAGAGCATGAAAGTCAGAGAAAGCCCTGTGTCTGCGCAGGACCTGAGATTCAATATGGCAGGCACATAGAGTTTGAATAGGGGCATAGAAATAATAAGACATGAGAAATAGTGGTAGGAGTTGGTCTTAACAGGGAAGACATATTCTATGAGGCAGTTTGTGCTTCCTCCTGGGAGCTGGGAGATTTTAGGCAGAGCGATGAAATAAACAATCAGATTGGCTGCAGGATGGCAAATGGATTGGATGGTGATGTACCAGTAAATACCTAGGAAGTTACTGCAATAACCCAGATGCAAGTGGTAAATTTCAAGGAGTAAAATCTGATGCCTTTTATTTTCTGCATGAATTGAGAAGAGAATATCTGAGAATGAAATGAAAGGAGAAGTAGTGTATAAAGACATCAGAGTAATAAAGAAAAAATCCTGACCTGGAAATAGTAGCACTGCAGGGCAGCATTGAGGACCCACTGGTGAGGGGGGACATAAATTTATAGCAGCATCTTCATCATTGCATGGTTTCCTCCAGGATACTCCAAAGCACATGTTCAATATGCTGTTACTGGGCAGCTAACTGATCTATCAAAAGCTAGAATGAAGAGGTGAGCAATTAAATATAAACTACGTAAGAAAGTTGTTGTTAGGTGCCGTCAAGTTGGTATCCGACTCATAGCGACCCTCATAGGGTTTTCAATGGCTGACTGTTTCGGGATTGCCTTGGGAGTGGATTGCCAGGCCCTTCTCCCATTTTTGCAGTGCTGGGAATTGAACTCGGGACCTCAGAGACTGCAGCACAGTGCTCTACCAAGTCTCTGAGGTCCCGAGTTCAATTCCCAGCACTGCAAAAATGGGAGAAGGGCCTG
>VMDO01028996.1:0-23189 GCA_007922755.1 Pedetes capensis
ACTAAGAAAAGATGAACCTCACTATCAGAAGTAAGGAAAAGAGGAAAACCACCAAAAAAATTGTTACAAGATGGGCTAGTTACAGTTGTGCAGTATTCAAGTCATATGAAGAAGGCTGGACCTGACTCAATGGCATCTAAAAACAACAAAGAAGGCTGGAGACTTATATAATGTGACATCAAATACGCAGTGGATGAGACCTCAGAAACCCAGAACCATGAGATCAAAGAACAGTTTTTCAATGATCTGATATTCCACTACTTCATTTAATTTTTACAAAATCTCAGTACCTTAAATATTTTTGTGTGTGGAAATAGTTCCAAGGAATGAATTGTTTGCAGTCTTTTAACATTCAGTCATATGATACCAAAC
The DNA here is from genome assembly GCA_007922755.1 of Pedetes capensis. Taxonomy (NCBI): domain Eukaryota; kingdom Metazoa; phylum Chordata; class Mammalia; order Rodentia; family Pedetidae; genus Pedetes; species Pedetes capensis. The sequence continues at coordinate 373 of VMDO01028996.1, forward strand.
TGATATGATTACCATATTTTCAAAAGTATGTTGATATGTGGTTAGATTTGACCCGGGCCATCTCAGTTCTTTCAAGGAAGATTTCAGGCAGTTGTGAAGTTGTTCTCCTTGCTGATTTAATGGTGAGGCAACCAAAGTAGAACCTGAGGGAGATATTGACATGCTATGAATATGTCACCTGACACTCTGGATAGTTATGACATCTCAAGTCCCAGGGGCTATAGTGAGATGCCACCTGAGAACTAGAACATGAAGAAAATAGTATTTTTCCTTAGATATTTTAATTATAGTATCTGCCGATAATGGTTCAGAATAGAGATACACAAGGTCACCTTGAAAAGACTTTGAACTGATTCTCAATACTTTATTGAATATGTGACTCTGTATAAGTAAAACAAAATGAAGAATTTTATTTACCAGGATTCACCCTTGAGAATTCTGTTAGAATTTCTCCTGAGATAATCAGGCTGAGGGTAAGAAGAAATGCAATTCCTAACTCACTCTATGAATGTTAATTGTTGCAGATGGAGGGAGACTGAGCATGGGGGCTGCTGGGTCCTCCAGCCCTCGCAAAGCAACTTGGTGCAGCTGGTGGGTAGGACTATGAATTCAGGGGAGTGGGGGTCCAGAAGAATGCTAGGGAGGGAGGAAGCCAAGATTCCACACTGGCAGGATATCCTGGGGGGGGGGTTCTCTAAGAGAGAGCTGAGAGCAATTACCTAATGGGAAGCTCAAGGTACCTGCAGTTTGTGAGAGTTGCAGAGAAGTAGAGAAAGAATTCTTTTTGTAGATTTCTGCTATGGGTTAAGAAATGAATCCTCCTTAACTTTCATGGAAATCTCCAAGGAAAGGCTAGAATTGTTTTTTAAGTTACTCTTGCTAGACTGAGGTATCTTCAAAGCATTATCATGTGAGAAATGGGCCACCTGGGATCCCTGTTTACTGTGCTTTTTCTGTACCAATTGGTTGAACCCAAGGCCTTACCCAAGCTAGGCAAGTGCTCCACCACTGAGCTGTGGAGCCTCATTTTTATTTGTTTTGAGACAAGGTCTCACTATGTGGCTGCCTCTGGCCTTGAACTCAGGATCCTACTGCCTCAGCCTCCCAAGTTTCTGGAATTACAGGTATGCGCCACTGCATCTGGCTATTGTGCTACATTTTAAAAATAAGGAAAGTAATTTAACCATTAAACCAGGGACAATTGAGCAACACTATGGGAAATGTTTGCAGTGCTTCTTTAAGCCTGTGTGAGGCTCTTGGTTTGATCGCCAGTACTGAAGCAAACATCTTAGCTTGGCGTCAGTGGGAATTTAAGTGATCTATGGACTTTCTTTTGGTTCCATTTGGTCTTCTTATTACTCACCAGCTTCTCATGTTACCTGCCCAAAGTAAAATAATGCACTGCAGGAAATATTCACGTTTCCAGTCTCCTTAACATTTGTAATATTCAAAATGTGCAATAGTAGATGGATTTTCTGATTTTGTACTTCAGTGTCTGTGACTCCAGGTGATGTGAGTCTGCCTTTAAACTTATCAATGTGTATCATAAGTTTTATGTACTTATAAGATTAGGTAATTTCTACTTGACCTTCAACATTTTAAAGTTGGCCTTGTGAGGGCTCTTAAGATACCACCAGTTCCTCTAACTTCATGCGACACATGGTACATTCGTCTTTCCTTTTCAAACTACCCAAATGGCCACATCAGTCACATCTGTTTAAGGAAGAAAACATATATATATATATATATATATATATATATATATATATACACACACATATATATAGTATATATATAGTATATATAATATATATATATATATATATATATACACATATATATAAATAGATGTTACTGATGTGTATATATATATTATATATAATATATATGTATATGTATATATATATACATATGTACATATATATATACATATATACATATACATATATATGTATATATATATACATATATATTATATATATATGTATATATATATATACACATCAGTAACATCTATTTAAGGAAGAAAACACACACACACATACACACACAGATATACACCTCAAAACTTCTCAAATAAGGGAAATAAAGGCAGAGGGCATGGGAAAGAGTGAAGGTGTAGTGGCCCACATCATCACAAAGCACCATGTCATTGTTAGCCCTGTCCTAATGCAGAGACTTTAATTCTGTGATTTACTTTCTCTCTCTCTCTCTCTCTCTCTCTCTCTCACTCTCTCTCACTCTCTCACTCTCTCTTTCTCCCGGCAGTACGTGGAGTTGACCCAGGGCCTCACATGTATGTTGCAAGTTCTCTACCACTGAGCGGCACCTCCAGCCCATTTTTTACTTTTTATTTTGAGACAGGGTCTCACTAAATTACACAGGCTCCTCTAGCCTGGAACTTTGCAATTCTTCTGCTTCTACCTCCCGAGTTGCTGGGATTACAGGTGCACACCACTGTACCTAGCATGATACTTATTTTTATCATCTCTTTCTGAAACTGAAATGAAGAAAATATGTACTTAAGGCTTTTTATGCACTGATTAACATGTAAGCTCTAAGAATTAAGTCATTCCTCTTTTTGCTGTTGTTTTGATATTGTATGAGAGAATCAAGTCATTAAGAATAAGATTTATGTCTATAATGGATAATGTGAATACTTTCCACCTTTAATACTCTGTGATTATATGAGGAAAAAAATGAGATTTTGATGTTAAAATGTGCTAATTTGTAGATATTAAGGTACAACATCAGTAAGTGAACGATTTGTGCCCCAATTGTTTTTTAAGTGCCGGGGATTGAACCCAGGACCGTGCTTAACACAACCTCACCCAGGTTCTTATGTGGCTTTCATATTTCTGCACAGTCCATGTCTGGTCACATTTCTAGCCTTAGCTTCTGTCACTCTTCTAGTAAGACCCTCTTCAAACACAGTCACTTCCTTGTGGAATGCTGAGTCCCTGGGCCTGTGCAACTGCTCTTCTCCCCACAGTGCTCACTCCTGGGGTATCTGCATGTACTGTTCTCTCTGGCGCTCTACTTTTGGTTCAAATTCTATTTTCTCAGGGATGCCTTCCTGATCTTCTTATGCTAGATTGTCACCCTTTCATGATTGTTACCCTTATTTATTTTGCTTCATAACACTTTTCTAACTTTAACATAGTATATCTATTTTGTTCTCTGACATATGTCAGTATCAATTCTCCTTTTTTTTTTTTTCAGTAGTAGGGGGTTGAACCTAGGGACTCAGACATCCTTTGTAAGCATCTACCACTGAGGTGCATCCCCAGCCCATTTTTCACTTTTTAAATTTTAAAACAGGGTCTCACTAGGTTACACAGTCTGCCTCTGACTTTGAACCTGTGATCCTCCTGCCTCCACCTCCCAAGCTGCTGGGATTACAGGCACCACCACACCAGGCCTCAGTTCTCCTTACTGGAGTATAAGTTCCATGGGAGCAGGTACTTTGATGTGATCACCTAGCACAATGCCCTGTTTCTAACACAATGCCCAGCACAAAGTCAGCACTCAATAAACATGTTTAATCTTTCTGCTATGGTTTGTGGTCTCCATTTTGCCTAGAATTCCTTCCCCATTCCTTAATTTTAGTGTGTTCTCTTACTTTAACTGACTACCTGCATCTTATCTTTTTAAAAGGAGCTCAAAAGTTACCTCTTCCTCCCTAGGAAAACTTAGTTCTATGTCCTCAAACTATTTCTCTTAATGTTTGTGCCTATCTTTATTATCATCTTTAACACACAGTAGTATGATATTCCATGTGACTATTGCTCCAGAGAATCCCTGTGTCATTAAGCACTGAAACCATGAATGTCTTTACTCAGTAAAGACTCATTGCCAGGTATTATATACTTTGCCTACAATATCTCATTTAACTCCCACAACAATCTAATTAGCCAGAAGCTCTTTTACTATTATGATTTTATCAATGAAAAAACTTCATTAATCACAAGATCACTATGATGCCAAAGATCATGTTTTTAATTACTAAAAATCATTCCTCATGGAATTGTTTTGGTAGATTTATCACAAATTGTATTGTTGGAACATAATAGCTGATGAAAAATAAAATAAGCCAACAGGTGAACCAACCTTCAAAAGTAATGTTTCCTTCCTAACTTGTGAGGTTACTGGTCAGATGTGTATCCTTCATACTGGGAAGAGTCAGGACCTGGTAAATGAGATGTTCCCAGGAGGTAGAGATTTGGTTCCAGGCAACACCAATGATCAGATTTAGGCCCTAAGGTTAAAAGTTGACCTATAACACAGTGGAAAACACCACCAGTAGATGAGATCAAGTAGAAACTAAAGGCTACAGAGACTACAGGCAAGATAAGGTAATACTGTGTTCAAATAGCAATAAAAGAAAGAAAGAAAGAGAGAGAGAAACCATGACTGCAACTTTTAAGAACTCCAGAACATGATCAAGAGACCAAACCTAAAAATCTATAGGGTAGAAGAAGAAGCTAAGATATAAACTAGAATTTCCCCCAAATAAGAGAAAGATGTGGACATCCTAGTATAGGAGGCATTTAGAAGCCCAAATACACATGACCAGAAAAGAATCTTCCCATGTCATGGAGTGCCAAGACTATAAAACAATGAAAGAATATTAAAAGCTACAAAAATGCCAACTCATTTACAAAGGGAAACTCATCAGAATAACTTCAAACCTCTCATCAAAAGGCCTAAAAGTCAGAAAAGCATGGAATAAATATATTTCAAGCCCTGAGAATATACCACTGCCAATCAAGATTACTATATCCAGTAAAGTTATCTTTTTAAAACTGATGAAGAAATAAAGACCTACCAAGATAAGCACAAACTAAAGCAATTCATGACCACGAAGGCAGTACTGCCTGCAGCCATAGCCCTGTGGCATCCAATCCCGTCAGATCTCGGAAGCTAAGCAGGGTCGGGCCTGGTTAGTACTTGGATGGGAGACCGCCTGGGAACACCAGAAGCTGTAGGCTTGGGAGAAGGACCTGGCAACCACCTCCCAAAAATTAATCTGCCATTGAAAACCCTATGAACAGCAGAGAAGCACTGACAATAGTGTTTCCCCTGTGGTACAGAGGGTTGTTATGAGTCGGATGCCAACTCTACGGCACCTAACAACAGCAACAACAACAAGGCAGTACTACAGAAAATACAGGAAACCTACACACAGAGGAAGGAGACATTCACAAATATGAAAGGTCAAGAAAGAATAAATTCATGAAAAAATAGATGATCAAATGAGAATTAGGAAAGAATCAAACATGTCCAGTTCAGGAAACCAGCAAAACCTAAGATGAATAAAGGAGTATTTGAACCATCCAGGAAAAGAAACCAACAAACTTATAAGAATGACCAAATACCTCTCAATAATAATCCTACATGTAAATGGTCTTAATTCTCCAATTAAAAGACACGACTGTCTGAGTTAATAAACAAGATCCAATTATTTCTTGTCTGCAAGAAACACACCTCACTTAATAAAAGAATGGAAGTCAATATACTAAGCAAGTGGAAGCAGAAAGCAAGCAGAAGTAAGTATACTCAGATCTGACCATATAGACTTCAAACAAAAATTGGAAGAGATAAAGACAAACTCTGCATATCAATAAAGACAACAGCCTATCAAGAAGATATAATGATTGTAAATATATACACACCAAACTTTGGTGCACACAATCTAATGAAATAAACACTGCTGGACATAAAGAGACAGATGGGTACACATATAATAATAATAATGTTGTTGTTAGGTGCCACTGAGTTGCCTCTGACTCTTAGAGACCCTATGTACAACAGAATGAAACATTCCACAATTCTGTGCCAGGCATATGCTCTTACTTATGTTTAAGCTTGTTGTTGCAGACACTGTGTCAATCTATATAGTTGAGGGTCTTCCTTTTTGTCATTGACCTACCTCCCATTCTCCCAAACATGATGTCCTTTTCCAAGGATTGGCCCCTCCTGACAACATGTCCAAAATATGTAAGATGCAGTCTAGCCATCCTTCCTTCCAAGGAGCACTCTGGTTACACTTCTTCTAGGACAGATTTGTTGGTTCTTTCTGCAATCCATGGTTTATTCAATACATGACTTTAACACTCTTCTCAATAGATCATCCAGACCCCCAAAAAAGAAAATTAATAAAAAACTTCAGAGTTAAACTGCAACATAGGCCAAATGGACTTTAATAGACATCCAACAGTTGAAGAATATATATTCTTCTCAGCATCCTATGGAACTGTCTCCAAAACAGATACCTTTGAGTCTATGAAGCATGTATTAATAAATATAAAAATTTTATAATAATTTATTGTATTTTATCAGATCATAATGGAATAAAATTAGAAATCAACAGCAAGAGAAACAACAGAGAGGATACAAACATTTGGAGATTGAACTATACACTTTTGAATGAAGACTGGACCACAGAAGAAATCAGAGAGGAAATTTAAAATTCCTAGAATCAAATGACATTGAGGGCCAAGCAAAGTGGCACATGCTTGTAATTCCAGCACTTAGGAGACTGAGGCATGAGGATCACAAGTTTAAGGCCAGCCTTGGTAACATAGTGAGTTCCAGGCTAGCCTGGTACACATAGCAAGACTCCGCCTAAAAAAACTAAGAAAGAAAGAGAAAAAGGAAAAGGAAAACACAACTTGGACAGGAAAGGTAGTTCTCAGAGTGAAATTTGGTGAGTTTTATTATTTTTTTGTGATGCTGGGGATCAAACCTAGGGCCTCAGTGCATGCTAAGCAAGCACTCTACCAACTGACCTTAACCCTCAGCCCCCAAGAGAGAAATTTGTAGCTATGAGTGCCTATGTTAAAAAATCTGAGAGAGTTCCAACAAATAACCTGCACATGCACCTCAAGGTCTCAGAAAAACAATAACAAGTCAAATGCAAATTTAGCAGATGGAAATAAATAATAAAGATCAGCACCAAAGTTAATGAAGTGGAGACTTAAAGAACAACACAAAGAATCAATGAAACAAAGAGTTGATTCCTTGAAAAGATAAAAAAGATTGACAAATCCTTAGCTAAAATAACCAAAAGAAAGAAAGAACAGAACAAAATTATTACTCTTAGAGAGGAAGAGGAGTATTATAACTAATACCACTGAAAGCCAAAGGATCATTAAGCAATATTTTGAAAACATATTCGAATAAATTGGAAAATCTAGAAGAAATGGATACATTTCTACATACATGTGATTTAGCCAAATTGAAGAGGATATAAATAGCATAAACTAATCAATAACAAGCAATGAAACTGAAGCAGTAATAAAATGTCTCCCAAAAAGAAAAGCCCATGACTGGGCAATCTCACTGATGAACTGTACCACACTTTTTTTGTGTGTGTGTGTGTGGTACTGGGTCGTTGAACCTAGGGCTTCATGCAGGTTTTGCAAGTGCTCTACCACTGAGCTGAACCCCCAGTCCATTTTTTATTTTTTATTTTGAGACAGGGTCTCCCTAAATTATGCTGGCTGCCTCTGGCCTTGAACCTGCAATCCTCCTGCCTCCCCCTCCTAAGTTGTTGGGATTACAGGCATGTGCCCAGCTTCTATCAGACCTTTAAAGAAGAAGAAACACCAAGGTTCCTCAATACATTACATAAAATAGAAAGGGAAGGAATGATTTCATATTCATTCTATATAACCAGTATCACTCTGATACCAAAACTGTATAAGGCTACAGCCAAAAAAGAAAACTACAGATCCATTTCCTTGATAAATATAGATGTAAAAATCCTCAAGAAAATACTCACAAATTAAATTCAATAACACATTAAAAAGATTATAAGCAGGGTACAATAATGTGTATTTATAATCCCAGTGACTTAGGACACTGAGGCAGGAGGATTGTGAGAGGCCAGAGGCAGCCTATGTAACTTAGTGGTACCCTGTCTCAAAGAAAAAAAATTACAAACCATGATTAATTTGATTTCATTCCAGGGATGCAAGGAGTATTCAACATACATAAATCAATAAATGTATCACATTGCATAGGACAGAAATCAAATGATCATCTCAATAAATTCATAAAAAGCATTTGACAAATTTCAACATCCTTTCATGATAAAAGCCCTGAATAAAGTAGGAATAGAAGGACTATAACTCAATGTAATAAAGACTACATACAATAAACAAATGGCAAACATTATAGTGGCCTTCAGCCATACCACTGTGGCTTCTGATCCTGCCAGATCTTGGAAGCTAAGCAGGGTCAGGCCTGGTTAGTACTTGGATGGGAGATCACCTGGGAACACCAGGTGCTGTAGGCTTGGGAGAAGGAAGAGGCAATCCACTCCCCCCAAAAAACAACCAGCCACTGAAAACTATATAAATAGCAGAGAAGCACTAATAATAGTGTTTCATCTGTTCTATGTAGGGTAGCTATAAGTCAGACACCAACTCGATGGCACCTAACAACAACTTTATAGTGAATGAGAACCTGAAAGCATTTCCTCTAAAATCAGGAAGGAGAGTGTCCACTCTTTCCATTCTTATTCAGTGCAATGCTTGAACTCCTTTCCAGAGCAATAAGGCAAGAGAAAGAAATGAAAGGAATACAAATAGGAAAGGAAGAAGAAAAATACTCACTATTTACAGACAATATGATGTTGTTGTTGTTGTTGTTAGGTGCCATCAAGTCGGTAACCAACTCATAGCGACCCTCATAGGATTTTCAATGGCTGACTGTTTCGGGATTGCCTTGGGAGTGGATTGCCAGGCCCTTCTCCCATTTTTGCGGTGCTGGGAATTGAACTCGGGACCTCAGAGACTGCAGCGCAGCGCTCTACCCACTGAGCCAAATATGATAGCATACTTAAAAGATCATATACAGTCTACCAGAAAACTCTTAGATCTGATAAACACTTTTGCCAAAGTAGCAGGATACAAAATAAACATGAACATCAGTAGTTATTCTATATACCGATGATAGAAATGCTGATACAGAAACCAGGAAAGCCACCCTATTCACAATAGCCTAAAAAAAATAATAAAACCAAAACAAAAACTTGTACAAATAAACCTAACAAAGAAGGTGGAACCCTCACTTGTATGTCAGTTTACTGTACTGTGAGGGCTTGCATGTTGCTGTGATGATGCTGAAAGCTATGCCAAGAGTATCTCAGATACCAGCAGGGTCATCCATGGTGGACAGGTTTCATCTGAGCTTCCAGCCTGAGACAGACTAGGAGAAGGACCTGCAGCCCACTCCTGAAACAATTAGCTGTTGAAAACTCTATGAATACCAGAGAAACACTGTCAGATATAGTGCTGGAAATGAGCCCCCCAGGTTGGAAGGCACTCAACAGACAACTGGGGAAGAGTTGCCTCTTCAAAGTAGAGTTGACCTTAATAAAGGAAATGGAGTAAAGCGCCAGAGACCTCCTGTACAACTGTACAACTGCAAACATTCATTAATAATTAGAACATGGAATATACATAGTATGAATCAAGGAAAATTAGAAATAATCAAAAGGGAAATGGAGCAGATAAACATTGCCATTCTACGCATGAGTAAGCTAAAATGGACTGGCATGAGCCATTCTGAATCAGCTACTCATATGGTCCACTATGCCTGCACTTACAACTTAAAGAAAAATAGGAATGCATTCATTATCAAAACAGGCATCTCAAGATCTGTCCTGAAGTACAAAGCTGTCAGTGATAGAATAATATCCATATGCCTACAAGGAAGGCCAGTTAATATGACTATTATTCAAATTTATGCACCCACAACTAAGGTCACATGAAGACAGGGAAGATTTTTACCAGCTTCTGAAGTCTGAAATTGATTGAACATGCAACTGAATGCACTGATAATTACTGGTGACTGGAATGCAAAAGTTAGAAACAAAGAAGAAGGCTTAGTAGTTGGAAAATATGGCCTCGGTGACAGAAAGGATGCTAGAGATCACATGATAGAATTCTGTCAGACCAACGACCCTTTCATTGCAAATACATTTTTTTTTTCACCAGCATAAATGGTGACTATACACATGATAGCTGGTATCAGATGGATATTAGCCAAAAGTAGACAATGCAAAAATGATGCCTCTATGATTTACTGACAATGCAAAGGCATTTGACTGTGTGGATCACAACAAATTATGGATAATATTGCAAAGAAAGAGATGACCAAAGCACTTAATTGTACTTGTGAGGAATCTGTACATGGACCAGGAGGCAGTCATTCAAACAGAACAAGGAAACACTGCCTGATTTAAGGTCGAGAACATTGTGTGTCAGGAGTACATCATTTTACTGTACCTCTTCAATCTCTATGTTGAGCAAATAACCTGAGAAGGTGGACTTTGAGAAGAAGAATGCAGCATCATGATTGGAGGAGGACTCATTAATAACCTGTATTATGTAGATGACACAACTCTGCTTGCTGAAACTGAAGAGGATTTGAAACATTTACTGCTGAGGGTCAAAGAAAACAGCCTTCAGTGTGGATTGTACCTCAACATCAACACAAAAATCCTTGCAACTGGGTCAGTATGCAGCTTCATCATAAACAGAAAAAAGATTGAGGTTGTCCAAGATTTTGCTTTATTTGGTTCTAAAACCAATACCTGCAGAAGCAGCAGTCAAGGAATCAAAGATGTATTGCATTGGGAAAAGTTGTTGCAAAGACCTCTTTAAAAATGCTGAAAAGTAAAGATGTCACATTGAAGATGAAGGTGCGCCTGACTTATGCCAGGGTATTTTAGTGGTATATGTTTGTGAAAGCTGGACATTGAATAAGGGAGGCAGGAAAAGAATTGATGCTTTTGAATTATGGTGCTGGAGACAAATATTGAATATACCATGGACTGCCAAAAGAGCCAATAGATCCATCCTAGAAGAACTGCAACCAGAGTGCACCTTGGAAGCAAGGATGGCTAGACTACATCTGATGCATTTTGGACATGGAGTCAGGAGGGATCAATTCTTGGAGAAGGACATGATATTTGGAAGAGTGGAAGGTCAATGAAAAAAAGGAAGATCCTCAACTAGATGGATTGACACAGCGTCTGCAACAGTAGGCTTAAACATAAAAAGATCCATGTGCCTGGCACAGAATCAAGGAGTGTTTCATTCTGTTGTACATAGGATTGCTATGAGTCACACCTGCATTCATGTTGCCCAAGAACAACATAGTTCACATTATAATAAGGACAGATTGTTAAAAGAAAAATCTACAGACTATGTACAAAACTTCTGACACAAATGTGTGGGGTTTCCTCTCATATATAAGCAATTATCCAAATCTCTTTTTTGCCTTTGTTTTATTTATTAATGTTTGTGAGGTACAGATTAATAAGTCATTTGCTATATCTATTATGCAACTACTAAATCACTTTTACTTACACATTAATCATCTTACATATTTTACAAAATAGTATAAACTAAAGAAGAAATGAAAAAAGTAGGCATTTTATGTAATGAAAATCTTATGCAATCACAGGTTATATTCTCATTGATTTTTTCCCTTCCCCTATTTTTTCATGCATTCATACAGTTGCTTTTTATATTTTGAGATTTTCCCCTCTCTATTTACCCTTCTACCTTAGTTCTCCTCCCCTTCCTCCCTTCTCTAACGTCTGCTCCCATCTGCTGATCCCCTCTCCCTTCTTTCTGATCTGCATGTACTTTCCATTCTTAGGTATGATTGTTCATTTCTTATATCTAAATATGCATATTTGTCTTCCTTTAATAAGTTAGATTTAGCTCCCACATATTAGTGAGAACATATGGTATTTCTCTTCTTGTCTGTGTTAATTTATTTAAAATGATGTTCTCTAGTTCCACCCATTTTGCTGCAAATGACATAATTTCATTCGTCTTTACTGCTGAGTAACATTCCATTGTGTATATATACCACAATTTTTCAATCTACTCTGTTGATGGACATCTTGGTTGATTCCACACCCTTGCAACTGGGAAGAGTGCTGTATTAAATATGGAAATCCAGGTGTCCCTGTGGTATGATGACTTATCTTCCTTTGGATATTTTCCCAGGAGTGGTGGTGTTGGCACCACATATAGCAGTTCTATTCTTAGTTTTCTAAGATACCTACATTTTGATTTCCAAAGTGACTAAACTAATTTACAGTCTCACAAACAGTGCAAAAAGGTGGAGGTTTTTTTCTCTACATCCTCATCAGGACTTGCTGTTATAATTATCATTTTTTTGTTAATCTTAGCCATTGCTACTGGAGTAAGATGGAATCTCAGTGTTGTTTTGATTTGGATTTCCCTAATAGTTAGTGATATTGAGTATTTTTTCAGGTGTTTATTGGCCATTCATATTTCTTCATTTAAGAACTATCTGTTCAGTTCCATTGCCCACTTACTTATTGGGTTTTTTGTTATTTTGGTGTTTGATGTCTTAAGTTCTTTGTAAATTCTGTTGATTATTTCCTTTGCTGTACAGAAGCTTTTTAGTTTTATGTCATCCTATTTGTTGATTCTTGATGCAATTTCTTGGGCAATTTCTCCAAATCTCTTAATCCCAACTGGGAAACATACAATTCAGTTACAACACTCACTACCTAGAGAGAGCAGACCTCACAGGTTAAGGCCTCTGTCTTACAAGGCTCCTCCCCGACTTCAGATACCCATCGGCTATAACTCAGTGGTTCTCACAATCCTTATGTTTAATAGTTTGCTATAATGGCCCACAGAACACGAAGAAACACTTAGGCTTTTACAAAGAACACATGTGAACAGACAGATGAAGAAGTCCATAGTATGCTGAGTATGGGCACTCCTGTCCCTGTGGAGTCTGGGTGTGCCAACTTCCCAGCACAAGGATGCATACCTTTTCCCCAAACCTTTTGGGTTAGGGTTTCTTTGGGTGCTTTATGACATAGGAGCAATTGATAGACTCATTGGTCCCTAGTGATTAACTCAACCTCCACCTCTTTTCCCCTCCCTGGAGATGAGGAGAATCCCATCACAGTGTGGTTCCCCTGGCAACCAGCCCCATCCTCCAAGAGTCACTTTACAACCACAGATTTGGTTGAAAGGGGCTTGATAACAGGACATCTTTATCACATAGGAAATTGTAAGAGTTGTAGGAGCTCTAACCAGGAGCTGGGGAGGAAGACTACAATATATATTTCTTAGTATATTACAGTATTACAATGGTATAAGCAAAATGCCAAGCAAAGGAAATCAGACTATAAAACTGTATTTATACAAAGTTTAACAACAGGCAAAGTTACACTATACTGTTTTTACTTAATGGTAAAACTATAAACAAAACAAAAAAGTGATCACTGTAGATGTTAGCCTGATGGGGACCTCGAGGGGAAGAGGATTGTGTTGAGAAGGGACATGAGTAGAGATCCTAGGGTGTGTGTATTTAATTTCCTGCCTCTGATTCCATCATGGTTACACTGATGTTCACTATACAAGCATCAAAGGGGAGAAATGTGGAATTTGGTGTAAGGCAAAAGTTTTATGATAGGTTGATTTGAAAGCAATCACTTTTCTAGAAAACTACATAAAACTGTACTTCATTAAAGCTTTTTGTTATTACAAAAAATCTGCAAGCCAAACTTTCTTAAAGGTTGAAAAGCTTTGAAATTCTGCAGTTGCTTTTGAATGATTTTTAGCAAAATTTTACTTGCATGTGATATTATTGTTTGATAATTTCCACATTCAGTTAGATCCCTTTTCTTGGGAAGAGGCACAAATATGATCTCTTCTAGACAGCTGGCCAGGTAGCTGTTTTCCAAATCTCTTGTCATAAACAAGTTAGCACCTCCAGTGTTGCATCTGTTTGTTGAAACATTTCTATTGGTGTTCCATCAATTCCTAGAGCCTTGTGTTTTGCCAGTTCCTTCCAGGCAGCTTCCACTTCTTCCTTCAGTACCATTGGTTCCTGATCATAAGCAACCTCTTGAAATGGTTGGTTATCCACAAGTTCTTTTTTTGTATAATGGCTCTGTATATTCTTTCCATCTGCTTTGACATTTCCTGTATCATCTAATATGTTCCCTGTAGAATCCTTCACTATTGCCATTCAAGGCTTGAATACTTCAATTTTTTTTTTTTTTTTTTTTTTTTTTTTTTTTTTTTTTTTTTTTTTTTTTTTTTTTTTTTTTTTTTTTTTTTTTTTTTTTTTTTTTTTTTTTTGCGGTACTGAGGATTGAACCCAGGGCCTCACGCTTGCATGCTTTGCAAGTTCTGGACCACTGAGCTGCATCCCCAGCCCATTTTCTTACTTTTTGAGACAGGATCTTGCTAAAGTACACAGACTCCCTTTGGTATCGAAATTGCGATCCTCCTGCCTCTGCCTCCTAAGTCACTGGGATTACAGGTGTGCACCACGGTGTCCAGCTTTTCTTCAATTCTGTAAACTTGAGAAAAAACAGAATGTGTTCTTCCTCTTTGGTTTTTTTATCTCCAGCTCTTTGCACATGCCATTATAATATTTCATTTTGTCTTCTTGAGCTACTCTTGGAAATCTGTTTAGTTCTTTAACTTCATCATGTCTTCCTTTTACTTTAGGTGCTCATCATTCAAGGTCAAATTTCAGAGTCTCTTTTGACATGTAATTTGGTCTTTTTTTTTTTTCCTGTCTATTTAACAACCTTTTGCTCTCCTCATGAATAATGTCTTTGATGTCATGCCACAACTCATCTGGTATTTGGTCATTAGTGTCTAATACGTCAAACCTGTTCTATAATTCACTCATTTTTCATGTTGTGTAATATTCCATTGTACTCTTGATGAGTATTTGGTGGTTTCCTATTTGTTGCTATTACAAACAGCATTGTGGCCAACTAGCTGTTCATGTATTCTGCTGCATGTAAGTATGGCATTTCTTTTGGATATATGCCTTTGCACTGGATGATAAAGATGTGTCTTCGACTTTCCTACCTAATGCCAAACTATTTTCCACATTGGAATAGTCATGGGAATTGTTAAGCTTTCATTTTTATGAAGTTGGTGGTTATGTCTGCCATATGTCTGTCAGGTTGTTGTGGCTGTTGCTGTGATGCTGAAAGCTATGCCACCAGTGGTATCCCAGATATCAGCAGGGTCATGCATAGTGAACAGGTTTCAGCTGAGCTTCCAGACTTAAACAGAGGGGCCTGAAAGCCCACTCTCAAAACAATTAGCCATTGAAATCCTTATGAATTACAGAGAAGCACTGTTAAATATAGTGCTAGAAAATGAAAAATGCACCCCTTCACACTATAAGGCATTCAAGAAATGACTGGGGAAGAGTTGCCTCCTTAAAGTAGAGTTGACCCTAATGACAGGAATGAGATCTCCTTTAACTGATGTGGTACAACTCAAAATGAAAAGAAACACAATGGCTGCAACAATGGGCTCAAACATAAAAAGATCATGTGCATGGCACAGTGTTGGATAGTGTTTCTTTCTGTTATACTTAGGTTCACTCACAATGAGTTGGATTGGACTCGAAGGCACCTAACAACATACATTTGAGTCTATTTTAACCTAACCGCAAGAAGTGGTTATATAGGTGGTATATAAAAATGATTTTTTTTTCAGTACTGGGGGTTGAACCCAGGGCCTTGCGCCTGTATGCTTTGCAAGTGCTGGACCACTGAGCTACACCCCCAGTCCATTTTTTTTTTTTTTTTTTACTTTTTGACTTTTTCACTTTTTGAGGCAGGGTCTCACTAAGTTACACAGACTGCCTCTGGAACTTGTGATCCTCCTTACCTCTGCCTCCCAAGCCACTGGGATTACAGGCATGCATCACCATGTCCAGCTCTAAAAATGATTTTTTAATGTTGCATTTTTCCAATTATTACTGAGGTTGATCATCTCTTCAAATCTTTGTTTGCTAATTGGATTTCCTCTTTTCCACAGAATCTGTTCCATGAAATTTTCTATTTCAAGTTATCAGTAGTTTTTATTTACTTGTAGAGATTCATTCTACACTTGGGATTTAGGCCCTCTGGTTTATCTTTCACTCTCTTAATTATGTTTTGATGAATAGAAAGTTCTTAATTTCAACATAATCACTTTATCATTTTCCCCTATATCATTATGACTATGTATTGTATAAGTAATTTTTTCTGACCCTAAAGATGAAGATTTTCTTTGGTATTATCATCTAATAGCTTTACGTTATGGTTTTCACAATGAGGTCTATACACTTTTTCTTTTTTTGCAATTGTTTTTTATTGAGCCCAAGGCTTTGCACAAAGTTTGCAAGTGCTCTGCCACCATGCTGCACCCTTGCCCATTTTTACTTTTTATCTTGAGACAGGGTCTTGATAAGTTATGCAGGCTGCCTCTCACCTTAAACTTGTGATGCTCCTGCCTCTGCCTTCCCAAGTTGCTGGAATTACAGGCATGAGCCACCATGCCTGGCTCAAGGTCTACATACATTTGTAAGCTTCACCAGACGTTAACATTAATACTATCATTTTATATCAATTATCACTTAGATTACTCACATATTTATACTTTTTTCATCTTTTTTCTTCTGTCTGAAGTACACACTTTAGAAGATTCTTTCTGGGGGTCTGATGGTGGCACATGTATTCAACCTTTATTTAAAAATCTTTATTTGATTTAATTAAATTAAAATAATGAATTTAGATATATGGTTTTAAGTACTGGGAATTGAGTCTACTGCCTCACATTCCAGGAACACACTCTGAGCTATACTTCAGCCCTGAAATTTTTTTCTTTCATGAATATTTTTACTGAATATAGAATTATATGTTGGCAAGTGTTTTCTCTCTTTTTCTTCTCCTTCCCTCCTTCCTTCTTTCCTTCCTCTCTTTTTTCCTTCCTTCCTGTGTGGTTCTAGGGGATTGAACCCAGAGTATTCCACCACTGAGGTACACCCTCAGCCCCTCTTTTATTCTTTGATACAGGTTTTTGATAGTTTGTGCAGGCCTTGAACTAGTGAACCTCCTGCCTCTGCCTCCCGAATAGCTGGGATTACAAGAGTGCACCACCACACCTGGCTTGGCACTTTGGGGATATCAGTCCATTGATGGGCCTCAGCCCCACTTAGTAACTGGGTTCCTCTCTGTCACTGCCTTGCTGTCTTGTGTTGACTGTCTGTTGACGAGACACATCCATACCTGTTGCTTGGTGGTTGAGCCAAACCAGGGCTCCCTGTCTGGTAACTAAGAGCAACCAAGACTCAGATCTCCACCTTGCTTCTCTCTATCCACCCTTTTTCCCTCTCCTGATCTAACTCACAAAATCCTGTACTAGCCCCTGGAGTGTAACCCTGAAAGTAACATCCTCCTTGACTGTAGCAGAGAAAGGCAATATGGAAGCCCAGACACGACTGAGAAAGGCTGAAAGCTGGCAGCTCAGTTCTTTAACAAGATCCTCAGTCACCTTACTGTCAGTTCTATGGGGAAATCTTTCAAAAATTGCAGTCAAATTGGGAGCATCATTTAGTTAGTGACAGCTATGTCAACAAAAATCTCTTTGAGTCCCAAGAATAAAAATGAAATTGGTGATGAATTGTATACTTGAAATGGGTAAATATGTTGTTGTTGTTAAGTGATATTGAGTTGGGTTTGACTCATAGTGACCCTGTGTACAACAAAACAAAGCACTCCCCGACACTGTGCCATGCCCAGCACTATGTCAGTGCTTCTTTGCTGCTCATAGGATTTTCAATGGCTTATTGTTTCAGGATTGTTTTGGAAGTGGGGTGCTAAGTCCTTCTCCCATTTATTTGCAGTGATGGGGATTGAATCCAGGGCCTCACAGAATGCACAGCAGTACTTTGCTACATGAGCTAAAACCTAGCCAAGTGGGTAAATACGTTATTGTTGTTGTTAGGTGCCTTTGAGTCGGTATCCGACTCATAGCGACCCTCATAGGGTTTTCAATGGCTGAGTGCTTCGGGATTGCCTTGGGAGTGGATTGCCAGGCCCTTCTCCCATTTTTGTGGTGCTGGGAATTGAACTCGGGGCCTCAAGACTGCAGCAGTAAATATAGTGGTATATAAAATATGCCTCAATAATGCTATTAAAATAATGAATAACTTACATTACAACTTATATAACTCACTAAGTAGTTTTATTTATATATATACTTGGTTTATTTAGAGAATAAAAGGTAATCTATTTTTAAATTTTTAATTGATTTCTATATTTAACAACTATATTTGTTGCTAATCAACCCTTGTAGCACATCAGTAGCTCCAGGAAACCTGATGTTCAATGCTTTGCCATGGACTGACTACAGCAGTGAATCTTGAACTGGGCTGTAGGTTAGAATCATGTTGGGAGGTTTTTAAGACATACTGATACCAAGGTCTTGCCCCAGACCAATGCAACTAGAATCTGAGGATGATGCTCCATCCCTGGAACTTTAAAAATCTTTCCAAGTGATTCAAGGTGCAGTCAAGATTAAGAAATGCTGGGCCAGTGCCTGGCGAGGTGGTGCATACCTATAATCTCAGTAACTTGGGAAGTGGAGACAGTAGGATTGGAAGTTGAAGGCCAGAGGCAGCCTGCATAACTTAGTGAAACCCTGTCTCAAAATGAAAAACTGAAGAGCTGGGGATGTAGTTCCATGGTAGAGTGCTTGGAAAATGTATGTGAAGCCTGGGTTCAACCTCCAAGTACTGAAAAAAGAAGAAGAAGGAGAAGGAGGAGGAGGAGGAGGAGGAGGAGGAGAAGAAGAAAGAAAAAGAAAAGAACATGAAAGAACTGCTGGGCCAGAGATGTAGGGGTAAGCTTTGAACTAGGGGAGGTAGTCATGGGGATTCGATCAGCACCCATCTCCTTTACCCGTCTTTATAATCCTATAGTGAGCACACTCAGACCTGAGTCGGGTCTTTATCTGTAAAGTAGGGGAATCCTACCTGCCCTTTCACCTCTTCAGAGTTTTTATAAGTGTCAAATAAGTGTCCTACCATATTGTCCTTATGGTAATGTGTCCAGATCCTATATGTCCTTCTTCCTTTGCTATGAAGTCTATCTTCCACTCTGTCTCATAGTTTCCCTTTTATGACCTCGATTTTTTTCTGTTCTTTTCACCATGTAGCCTTTAAATTGCTCCAAATGTTCTCAAAGACTGGCAAGAAAGCAGCAATGTCTGGTATTTCCCCTGCCTCTACTGAGGATGCCCATGGTGCATGATGCTAAGACCTCACTAGTCTCAGGTGGGTGGGTACTCACTAGGACCCACAGCAGTGATGGGACAATATTCCCATACAGTGTGTGCTTGCTGCCCTCCCTCTGTGTCCAAGGGGAGTCCCTCACCCTCTGCCTTTAGATCATGTTTTCGTTTGGACTGGTCTCATGGGAGGGCTGATAAGGTTTAGGACACTTTGCCTTGAAATGGTGGTGGCAGTAATTGATTTTCCCTTTTTACAATGACAACATTAAATAATATGTTCTGTTATTTTTAAGATATGTTATTAGAGCAGGGAGGAATTATTAGAATTTGGGGAGATACATATCCAAGGATTATGAAGGGTGGAGAAGCTATATTATAGCCCAGAAAAATGTAACACTAAAATCTGTCAAATTAAAAAAAACTGGTTAAGAAAAAATAAGGACCAGAAACATACATATCAGTGTAATTCATAGGAAGAGAAAACACTGCACTTCTGAACTCCAATGGCGGGGTGGGGGGTGGGGGTGGGGTCAAAGGAATTGTGCCTACTCTCATCAAAAGGAACACTCTTTCATTTTTTTGTTGTTGTTAGGTGGGGACCCTCTAGGTTGTCCAGGCCATTCTGGTACTCTTGGGCTCAACTGATCCTCCTGCTCCAGCCTCCCCAGTAGTTTGGACTACAGGTGCATACCACCTTACTTGGACAAAAGGAACTTTTCCTTGGAGGCATCTTTAATTTTGTTGTTGTTGTTGTTGTTATTGTTGTTTGCCCTCATATTCCCCTAATCAGTAAATCCTATCAGGTCAGCTTGTAAAGTATACCCAGAATCTGGCTCATCTGGAGGGAGAGTGGGAGGGGAAGGAGGGCAGTGGGGATGGGGTGTTTGGGGGGAGTAACAGAGGAAGGCAAAGAGGGAGAGAATAAGTGTGAAGTATAGGATGGAATTGTATGAAGCCCTCATAATGAAATTCACTACACTATACACAAATTTAAAAAAATAAAGTATACCCAGAATCCATTCACTGCTCATTCTCTTCACTGCTATTAATAATCCCTTGTTTTCTATAGTTGTTGATCATGACCCACAACAAGAAATACATTTACCCATTGTACTCAAACAGCCATAAATAACAAACAAAAGCTTCACCAAAAATTACTGTCTTTTTATAAATGCAACAAGTTCTGATAGTTTATGTTCCATTACATTTTACTTTTTAAGATGCAAGTCATGGAATCAAATACCAAGATGGAATTTGGGCTGCAAGGTCAGGGACAAATACTTGCAATGGGGAACTACAGAGCAGGCCCTACTATGCCTCCTCTACCCAGTAGGGAGCTCTGTGGCAGCTCACCTGCCAGATTGTTCCTTGGGGGGCCAGAGAGCCCAGCCCTTATGTAGGCCTCATTTAGTTACCCTGTGTGGATAGCCCTTAGCTTAGGCTGGTAGCCATCTGCTGAATGCAATCCTCCAACCTGGGCAGCAAGTCCTTTCTCAAAGGCTGAGTGGCACACCTACTATTCTACCAAAGGACCTAAGATGTTGATTTCATTATCCACTAATAAATTATGAATCACAATTTAAATGCTCTCAACTTTTGCTGGGATTGCCACTATAGGGGTCAAACTGGTATGTTTCCATTCTTGCCTTTCTACAGCTTATTTTACTCACAGTAGCCAGAGCAGTCCTTTAAACATTTGCTACATTTCCCGCATACTCAAGGCCTTCCACTAATTTCCACTTATAATCAAATCCCACAAATGGCTATTAAGCACAAAAAAATTACACATAGTCACTAATTATTAAGGAACTACATATCATAGCCACAATGAATCATTCTTAACAATTAGGATGGCTATTATAAAACAAATAGGAAGTAAGTATTGGAGAGTATGTGGAGAAATTTCAGCTCTTATATGGCCATTGTGGAAAACAGTATTGTATTTTCTTTCTTTCTTCTTCTTCTTTTTTTTTTTGTTAGTACTTTGGGTTGAACCCAGGCCCTCGCGCTTGCCTGTTTTGCAAGTGCTGTACCACTGAGCTGCACCCCCAACCCATTTTTTTAGTTTTTGAGACAGGGTCTTGCTAAAATTATGCAGACTGCCTCTGATCTCGAACTTGTGATCCTCCGGCCTCTGCCTACCGAGCTGCTGGGATTACAGGTATGCACCACCACGCCCGGCTAGTATTATATTTTCTTTAAAAAATTTAACATAGCATGTCCTCATGATCTTGAAAATCCAGTTCTATGTATGTACCCAACAGAAGTGAAAGCAGGGACTCAACGGCTACCTGTACACCAGTGTTCACAGCACCATTGACAATAGTGAAAAGGTAGAAATGTGTCTATCACCAGATGACTAGTGTATTAGTCAGTTTTTCATTGCTGTGACAAAATACCTGAGAAACAACGTTAGAGAAGGAAGGATTTATTCTGGCTCACGGTTTCAGATGTTCCAGTGCCTGGCTCTTGGCTCCACTGCTTCTGGGCTGTGATGAGGAAGAACATGGTGGCAAGGAGCATGCTGAAGAGCAGAGAAGCTCACTTCATGGCACCTGGGAAGCCAAGTGACATGGATGGATGGTGATAAGAGATACCCTTCAAGGGCACCCCCCACCCCCAGTGACCTACTTCTTCCTGCTAAACTCCACCTCCTAGTTTCCACTACCTCCCAATAATGCTATCAATTTTGACTCCATCAATGGATTAATCCATTAATTGGGTTAGAGCCCTCATGATCCCATCACTTCCCAAAAGCCCCACCTTTGAACACTGTACTGGGCTAAAGATTTTATATGAATTTTGGGGGGATATTTCATACCTAATCCACAACAAATGGATAGACAAAATATGATATATGCACATGCTATATGTTACTCAGCTCTAGAAAAGAAGGAAATTCTGATACATGCTACACATGGATGAATTTTGGAAGACAGTGAAATAAACCAGACACAAAAGGACAAATAAGATGTGATTCTACTTATATGAGGTACCTAGAGTAGTCACATTCGGAGACAGAAAGTAATATGGTGGTTGCCAGGAGAGTGGAGGATGAAGGAACCTGAAGTTATTGCTTAATGGGTACAAAGTTTCAGTTTAGGAAAATGAAAACGTTCTGGAGATGGTGGTGATGGTGGCACAACAATGTGAATGTTGTTGTTGTTGTTAGGTGCCGTCGAGTGTGTCTGACTCATAGTGACCCTCAAAGGGTTTTCAATGGCAGATTGTTTCGGGATTGCCTTGGGAGTGGGTTGCCTCGTCCTTCTCCCATTTTTGCGGTGCTGGGAATAGAACTCGGGACCTCAGAGACTGCAGAGCGGCGCTCTACCAACTGAGCTAAATCCCAGCCCCATACACACACACACACACACACACACACACACACACACACACTACACCAAAACAAACAAAAAATTCAAATCCCAAATTCTCTCCATGAACTGCTTCCTCTTTAACCTTATACCTACTGATTCCTCTCAGCTCACAGGAGTCAAAAATGTTGGCATCCTTGCTGAACAAAGATCCAGACTAAGCATATATTTCCTCTTTTTTTTCTCCTTCCTCTTTCTCTTTCTCGTTCCGTTTTTCTTTCCCCCTCTCTCTGTCACTCTCTCCTCTTTCTTTCTTTTTCTCTCTCCCTTCCTCCCTCCCCGCCTCGCCCCTCCCCTCCCCTCCACTTCCCTCCCTCCCTTCCCCTCCCCCTCC
>VMDO01028997.1:0-23165 GCA_007922755.1 Pedetes capensis
CATGTGTCTGGGAAATTCCTTCTTTTTCCATTTTTTGTGACAGTTTGTATGAGATAGGCATTATTTCTTTGAATGTTTTGTAAACCTCACCTATGAAGCCATTGTATTTTTAAAATTCAACTCAATTTCTCTAATCCTTGTTGACTGATTTGGGCTTTTTAGTTCTTCAGTCAATTCTGGTAATTTGCACAGTCTCTAAAAAATAGAACATAACATAGATAGAACATAAATATAACATGTTTAAACTTTCAAAATTTAGGTATATGGTTCCTATTCTCTCATTTAATACTATGGTTTTAAACTGTAGTTCTATTCTGTTTTTACATTCTGGATATCATTTATAAATTCTCTATTTTTCTTTTTTCTCTTAACAAAGGTTTGTCTATATTTTTAGAGAAACCTGTAGACATTTGTCTATAGACTTTTTCTATGGGCAGCTTTTGTTGATAATATTTGTTTCTTTTAAAATATATATATGTGCTTAATTTCTGTATTTATTTTTTTAATCCCTGACATTTTCATTGAGTTAAACATTCCACTGTGGTTTCTTAATCATTAAATTTTTAGAAGGATGCTTTTCCTGGATTTCTCTGGTATATTGCTTGGGCTATTCTGTAACTAGTTGTTGTTGTTGTTGTTAGGTGCTGTCGAGTCATGTCCGAATCATAGTGACTCTCATAAGGTTTTCAATAGCTGATTGTTTCAGGATTTTTTTGGGAGTGAATTGCCACGTCCTTCTCCCA
The DNA here is from genome assembly GCA_007922755.1 of Pedetes capensis. Taxonomy (NCBI): domain Eukaryota; kingdom Metazoa; phylum Chordata; class Mammalia; order Rodentia; family Pedetidae; genus Pedetes; species Pedetes capensis. The sequence continues at coordinate 744 of VMDO01028997.1, forward strand.
CTTTTGGGGTGCTGGGAATCGAACTCAGGACCTCAGAAACTGTAGAGCAGTGTTGTACCAACTGAGCTAAATCCCAGCCCTCTGTAACTAGTGGTCATTGTATAATCTCTTGAGATTTGGCTTTTCAAGAGTACTTGGGGATTATTTGGAATGGAGAGTAGAATGGGGGTAATTTCTCAATGTGATATGTACTATGGCTTTGAAGTAAATGTTACCAAAATAATCTCTCTCCTAAGCCCGTTCAGAAGCTCCCAGGAATAACATCCAATAGATGTTCCTGAAAGCCTTGAGTATCTAATCTTTCTAGCCCTTTGGTCGAAAACCAGACACATAGTAGGTATTCTGTAAATAAATATACACAGAATAAATGAATAGGAATATATAAGCTGACAGATAAATATCACTATTCATTCATCATTATCAGTCTGAAAAAGACATTCAACATTACTAGAAATATCACAAACCTGTTTGCATCTGTGCAGGTCTCCTTCCTATCTTCTGGCAAAAGCTAGTCCATTCTTATTCTAGCCCCATTACTCTTTGCTTTCTTAGGGACCACACAGTTCATTACATATCTCCTCTCTATCCCAATTCTTCTGTCCCTCCTTCTTTGCAGAATATTTGAATCAACATTAAATGATGGGCTTATAGCTTCAATTTAAAAATCTGCTCTATATCTTTCTCTGGACTTTGCATTCTCTTGTCATAGCTATTTTGCCCTTCAAAGCCAGATTTCTCAAGTGCTGAATGTATTCTGTCACCACTCCCTTATCCCTACATACTATTAAAATTGCTCCAATATTGAGCCATCACTTCGCTGCAGAAATTCTTCCTGATAAGAGCAACACTGATGCACGATGTAACTGTGCTTAACCCCACAGAACTGTACACTCAAAATTGTTAAAATGGCAAACTTTATGTTATACGTATTTTGTCACATATAAAACCCTCTTAAAAAGAAAAAAAAAGTTTAGCCTTGGCCCCCTTGTTGCTAAATCCAGCCCTCAAGCAATTCGAACTTTCAGAGCAATTGAGCAATCCTTGAAATGTTTTCTTTCTCTGGCTTCTGTGATACTACATTCTTTTGGGCTTTCTTCATCTTTCTAACTGTTCCTTAACAATTTAAGTCTTAATTACTCAGTTTTCCTCTTTTACCTGACCTCTCAAATTTAAAGTTCTGCAGAGTTCTATCCTAGGCTATCTTCAATCAGTTCTACCAAGACCTTCTGGTAATTCTTAGTATGTGTCATGATTTAAGTATACCTGTTTACCAATGGCTTCTGAAATTATGATCTTTACCCCAGCTCTTTTTTTCAGAGATGTCAGATAGTCTCAAATCCATGTGCCCAGTTGATAATGCTCCAGCCCTCCTACATTGTCTCACAGATACCTCAAACAATAGACTCAAAGGCTCAATTCTTGTTCATTACCTCAAAATCTACTCTTCATGCACTCTTTTCTGTCTCAGCACATAGTACTTCCATCTCTCCTGTTCCTCAAGCCAGGAAATTGGGATTATTCTTGACACCTCTCCATCAACCCCCACATTTAATTCATCTTGAAGTTTCATTACGTCTACCTTCAAAATATATCTGGACCATCCACTTTGCTCAGTCTCCCTGCCAGTACCTTAATTCAAATCACCATCATCTTTGGTCAAAGCACAGTAATACTCAGTTGCCCTAACTGATTTCTCTGCTTTGCTTTTGCTTTATTCCAGGCTCTTCCCTAACTAGCTGCTAGGTGGTAAAGTTCTCAAAACCTTCTAATCACAGTTAAGACAAATCCAAAATAATGTGCAATGTTCCGTCTTCTGTTTATCTCTTCACCTTATCTCCTGCTTGCTCACTGTATTCCAGCTCCTGCTGGCCTTTGGAAATCCTAGTTCCTCAGATACACAAGCTTTAAAACCTTTGCATCTCATTTTTTCTCAGCCTAGACTTTTTCTTTTCTTTTCTTTTTATAGTACTTGGGGGTTGAACCCAGGACCTTGCATATACTTTGCAAGCATTCTACCAGCAAGATGAACCACAGCCTGTTTTATTTTTTATTATGTTTTGTTTTGAGGCAAGGTCTTGCTATGTTACGCAGTCTGCCTCTGGCCTCGAACTCTTAATCCTCCTGTCTCCCGTTGCCAAGTCACTGGAGTTACAGGCATATGTCACTGCAGCCGATGTTAGACTGCTCTTTCCTTTCCTCTGTGACTGAAGAATTCTTTGTTATTGTTGTAGTTGTTTTGTTTTTTTCTTGAGATGAGGTCTCAGTATGTAGTCCATTGTTGCTTTGAACACAAGATCCTCCTGCCTCAGCCTCCCCAGTGCTGGGATTACAGGTGTGCAGCATCATGCCTGGCTTCTAAGTACCTCTTATGCATCATTCAGTCATTCTCATGTCCTCTGAGAAACGTGATACCAAATCTAAATCGTGCCTTTTCTGTTATATAGTTATCCATTGATTGAACAAATATTTATTGGGTGCATCTTCTTTACCTGGCATAGTCCAAGGCATTGGAGATAGAGCAGTGAATGAAATAGTCTCTGCTATCACAGAACCTACATTTTAGTACAAAGACCAATAAGCAAAAAAAAAATCAATATATAATGTTTCAGATAGTCATAAATGCTATGAGAGACAACAGAACAGACAGGGTTAGTGAGATAGTTCTGAAAGGGAATATTTTGTGTAGGGTGGTTAGGCAAGGCCATTTGATGAGGTGAACTGGAGGGAGGGAGGGTGGGAGTCTTGGAAAAATCTAAGATGGACAGAAAATGCAAGTCTTGAGGCCAGAGGGGAGCTGGGCAGCTTAGAGGCTTGCATTAGTTTGCTGGAGCTGCTGTAGTAAATTACCATAAATGAGTGGCCTCAAACAACAACAATAAAGTTCTTTCCTCACAGCTCTGTAGTTCAGAAGTCCAAAATAGGTCTCAGTTGGCTAAATCAAATAGAGGCGTGAGGAAGGTTGCATTCTTTTCTGCAGGTCCTAGGTGAAGATTGGGTTCAGTTCACTTTTCTAGCTTCCAGAGGCAGCTGTCCCTTGAATTCCATGTACAAAGCCAACCATAATTGGTCAAGTCTTTCTCTGATTTGCACCACTCTGACTTCTGCCTCTCACTTCCGCTTATGAGGACCCCTGTGATTGCATCGGGTACCTCTGAATAATCCAGAAGGATCTCCCCATTTCAAGATCACCTGATTAGTAACCTGTATTCTGGCTACTGTCTTACCCCTGCACTGCCGTTGTAATGCTACATCTTCATAGGTCCTGGGTATTACAATGTGGACATCTCTGGGGGAATTGGTATTCTGCCTACCCCAAGGCTGAAGCAGACTAAGAAAAGGGAAGCATGGTAAGAGAGGAAATTGCTATGAGATCTGGGCGAGGTGGGAGGCAGGTCATGTAGCACCTTGCAAATCAATGTAAAGAGCAAGATGTGAAGTGTGTATTTTTATTTTTATTTTTATTTTCTTCTTGAACATGGAGGGTTGAACCCAGGGCATCACACATGCTAGGCAAGGGCTCTACCACTGACCCATACCCCCAACCCCTCTTTTATTTTTTATTTTGAGACGGTCTCGTTAAGTTGCACGAGCTGCCTCTGGCCTTAAACTTGCCATCCTCCTGCCTCAGCCTTCTAAGTAACTGGGATTACAAGTGTGCATTATGGTGTCCGGTTAGATGGGAAGTCTTAAGGAGGATCTTGATCAGTGACATGATCTGGGTTACTTTTTAGAGATTCACTCTGGTGTGGAGCTCAGGAAAGAGTTGAGGCAGAAGAACAGTTAGTCAGCCACTGCAGGAATCCATACCAGAGCAGGTGTAGTGAAGGTGGTGAGATATGGTCAGATTTGGGATGTTGTTTGCAGTTAAGAGTGTGAGGCAGCTGATGTGTTGGACGTAGGGTTTAGGAAAAGGTGAGGACTCATGAGTAACTGTAAGGATTTCTTCCCAGTAACTGGAAGAAGATAATTTCTGTTTTGAGATGGGAAAGAGTTTAGAAGTAGGACACAGGAGATAAAAATGGAAGTTTGGTTTTGGAGAGTTTGAGCTGTCTTTCAGACGTGTAAGTAGAGATGCTGAGGAGGCTGTTGGATCTATGAGGCTGATGTTTTTGAAGTTTGAGGTCTGGCTGCATCTCTGGCTAGCAATAGGATAAAAGGATTTTTTAAAGCTATATATTTTTGTGTGTATACTTCTGGAGGATAGAAATTCTAACTCTTAGTAGAGTTTCACAAAATACCACACAATTATTCATTTACTCATTTTAGTACTGTTGTTGTTGTTGTTGTTGTTGTTGTTGTTGTTGTTAAGTGCCATCGAGTCATGTCCAACTCATAGCGACCCTCACAGGGTTTTCAATGGCTGATTGTTTTGGGGAATTGCCTCTGGAGTGGATTGCCACTTCCTTCTCCCATTTCTGTGGTGCTGGGAATCGAACCGGGGACCTCAGAGACTGTAGAGCAGCTCTCTACCCACTGAACTAAATCCCAGCCCCATTTTTGCACAATGCTCATTTTATCTAAATGTTATTAAAATGAATAGTTTCATGTCAAACTATAAAAGTAAAAAAAAACTTTTATAAAATTCACGTACATTAAATATATTTTAGATTCATTTGGTAAGCTCCTATGTTCTTGGCCATCATATTTCTTTTAGATCCAACTGAACTTCTTTCCTGTTCAGGCTTATGATAATTTACAAGCCTAAGTTAATTATAGAAGATCTTATGATATTGGTCAATGAGTACAAAGTCACAGATAAGAGGAATAAGTTCTGGTGTTCCATTATTCCACATAGGGACTATTGTCAATACATTGAGTCTTATAAAAACAGATGAACTTTTATTTGACTAATTTCAAATATTTTTCAATGCCCATAGTGTTGTGTGTTTTAGAAAATAATTATAGGTAGTAAGAGAACATAGTAAATACTCAGTAAATATTTCTACATGAGGCTTAGAGAAAAGGCCCAACAGAGGTGTCTAAATTAATTCTGCAAAGAAAGTGGGTGATATTAAATTCTATGGAGTAATAGCTCACTAGTACAGCAACATGTGCTTTTGAAATTTCAGAAGCCAGATTCAAGTGAGACTTAGGGACTTTCTTCTTTGTTATTGCAGAAATGCATCAATTTGGTGCATCAATTTGACAATAGCCTGTCAAGATGATGGTGTGCATACTTAGCATGTCACACCTTAGTTACATGCCTTAGAGAAACTCATGCTGTCATCCCTAGGAGACAGCAAAATATATGCTTAATGCAGCATTTGCTGCATTTTTTAAAAGCAACCTAAATATTTATAAAGATGCAGGGCAGTACCACATAATATTCAAAACCAATGATGAGCACGGTGCCATGGCACACACCTGTAATCCCAGGGACCTGGGAGCCTGAGGCAGGAAGATGGTGAGTTCAAGGCCAGAGGAAGCCTGTGGGATTTAGCAAGACCTTGTCTCAAAATAAAATTTTTTAAAAAAGGGACAGAGCTGTGGCTCAGGGCACATGTGAGGTCCTAAGTTCACCCCCTCTGCTGCCCCAGTACTGCAATAAATAAAAATTAAAAAATAAAAAAAGGACAAACCAAAACTAACTAGATAATTGATATTATTCTTTGTTCAGTAAATAGAGCAGAAAAAACTTTAAGATTTTAGAAAAATGTATTTAATATGATACCATTTATAAGATGCTTAAATTTGCTAATACATGATAATTATGTTATCAACACATTATATTTTATTAATATTACTAACTCTGCAGCCAGACTACCAGGTTCTGGTTCTATCACCTGCCAACTTTTTGTGACTAAGTTACTTTCCCTAATTCATAAAAAGAGGATAATAATAGTATTTACTGGGTTGTAGCAAGAATGAGTTAATATATATACAATGTGATCAGACCGCATATAGGCATGTAGTAAGCACTATATTAGTTACTATATATTCTTTACTCATATATTATCCACTTACTTATATCCATAATGCTATATTTCCATATTTTAAAAGTACAATACGTTAGTAGGTTTGATAAGCAATAAATTTAGAGCAATAGTTACGTTTGGTACAGGAGGAAAGGGAATGGAGTTTGAGCTGGTTCTGTAGTATTTGTTTTTTAAAAAACCTGAAATGAATGAGGCAAAATGATAAGATTTGTCAACATGAGTGGTAATTATGTTGCTGATTACTATATTATTCTGTATACTTTTCTGTGTGCATGAAATGTTTTATTTTTTTAAGTCCCAGAACACAGAAGATTAGATGCACAACAAATCTTTGCTAAATGAATGAGTGATTAAGGAGAAGCCGGGTTGGGGAAGCAGCCCTAGAAATGCCCAGCGACTCCCCCTTCACACTACTCTCTGGTCGGGCAGGGTTTGTTGGCCATTAGGAGGGAAAGCTGCTCTTCAGGCACACGGATTCAGGCAGACAATGGAACAAGGCTTTCAAGGTCGGGATAGAAAATTATTTCAGCTTCAAATTCTATATCCAGGTTAACCCATCAATCAAGTGTGAGAGCAAAATAAAAACACTTTCAGAAATGTTCAGGGTTAGAACAGAGACCACTCAAGATCCTCCCTGAAAGAGTAACTAAACAGTATATTCCCTGCAAATGACAAATGAATCAAAGAGGAAAGGCATGAGGGACGGGAAATTTGGTGATAAAACACAGCAAAATTGAAAATAATTATTAAGGGGGGGATGGGGAGAAGAGCAGAGGGAGGGAGTCGCGAGGGAGGGAGAGAGAAATAACAATGGGACACTCTGGAACTTAAATCCCTACTGGTTTTTACTTGGGAGGTAACAGAGTGCAAAGAAGAAGTAGAGATATGAAAAGCTTCTTGATTTGTTTAGTGAGAAATTAGTTACATTGAATAATTGAAGATGGTGATTTTACAAAATAAGTTTAAGTATCTGCTTAAGAATTAAAGAGTAACCACTGGAAACTTTAAATAAGATGTATGACTTCCTAACCATTATTATTCAAAAAGAAAATGAAATAAGAGAAACACTGTCAATTCAACAAAAGGAAGGAGGGGAAAAAAGAAGAAACAATAACAAATTATGGTGAATAAAAAACAGAAAATAAAATGCAAGTGTTAAGCTGAAGCATTAATAATCATAGTGTCAGTGGATGTACTAACCCTATGAAAAAGCAGCCCTTCAGATTAGAGTTAAGTGCAGTAGGGGAAACTCCCACATCCTAAAGAGCTATATGTTATCTATCTAAAATTCCTAAAACAAAATGATCCAATAATTTAAAATTAAGTAATAAAAACATATATTATGCAAATGTCAGCAAAGCAAACCAGTTATTTTTAAATATTTAAAGTAGACAAAAATAAGGGCACAGTTCATTCAAATAATCTTATTAGGAAGCTTTATTCTAAAAATAATGGGCATACAGTCTGTTTAAACTTGCATAGAGTATTTACAAGAAATTTTCAGTAGATTCTATAAAGCAGAAATCAGTACCACATGCATAAAATTGCTATTTAAAAACAAAAGGTAATTAAAAAAACACCAAAGATAAAAACCACTATCCTCTTGAAAATGAGCAAGCACACTTGTAATTAACTTGGATTACAGAGGAATTAAATTTGAAATTACAAACTATGTAGAAATGAACAAATAAGCACACTACATTTCAAGATCTGTGAGTCTGCCAAAGTGGTCCAAATGGAAAGATTCACAGCCTAAGTGCTCGCAGAAAACAAAAGTTGTGAAAATAAACAAACTGACCGTTTGACCAGAGCTAGAAAAAGAACAGAAAAAGTAAACCTAAGGAACTAAAAGGAAGAAGAGGATAAGAATGAAAGTAGAAATGAACAAAATAATAACTAAAAAGCCAAAAAAAATTAGGCTTCATTAGTAAAACCAATTACTGTTCTTTGGCAAGATCAATAAAATAGATGAATGCTTGGTAAATCAGATGAAGAAAAAATATGAAGAAGATATGAATAATGTAGGAAATAAGAAATGTAGAAGAAGCTGAATGATTGCTATGTACAATATAAATACAATTAAAATTAAGATGAAATGTTTGATCCATGAAAGCATAAATCACCAAAAATGGTTCAGTAAGAAGAGAATTTCCATGGACTAACACCTAAAAATAAGTTCAAAAAGACCTACTTTAAATAAAATAAAATACAACCAGACTCAAGTAGTTTTGCAATCTATTGCTACCAAAATTAAGGAACAGGTATTTCTCATGTTAAATAAATGTTTGCAATTCACAAAACAGGCATGACACTTTTTTGTTCATAAAAGGCAGCTATTACCTTTGTTCTGAAATCAGATAAAGATAGGACCAAAAAAACGCTAATCTATAAAAAGTCTAAATATAGTAGTGTATTAAAAGAATAATCCATTGTGCCCAAGTTTTTGGGTTTTTCTCAGTTGGACAGTAGAGAATGCTTTGATAGAATTAATTGTATTCTCTGAAAAGAAAAAAAGATGCCAAAAAAAGTTATTAGTAAAATGCAATACACATTCCTGGTTAAAAAAAACAAAAAAACACTGTAGTAAACAAGTCATAGAAGAGACCATCTTATGTTTGAAACGGGGTCTCTACCAAAAGTCTACAGCAAACATAATGATTAGTCATGAAAAACTTAAAGTATTTTCATTTAAATAGGAACAAAGCAGAGATAAAATCTACCACCACCACTTAGCATTGAACTAGATGTCCCAGTCAGTGCAATTTTCTTAAAAAGACAAAAGTAAGATATATAGATATTGAAAAGAAAGACACAAAATTGTTATTCTTTTCAGATGATGTTTCTGTGTACCTAAGAAAAAAATCTATGAAAAATGTCTGAAAAAAAGTTAAATTATTATTGATTAAGGAGGGAGGCAAGAAAGAGAAGGCAGGGAGGAAAAGAGAAATAACAATAATCTGACAGTGTGGAACTAAAATCCCTGATGGTCTTTACTTGGGAGACAGAGGCCAAAGGAGAAAAGTAAAGCTAATAAAGTATTGATTGGGTAACTAAATATTTGCATGAAAAAGCATATGACTAAGTTAAAACTCACAAATAAAGTCCTGAATAAATGGAGAAACAAGTACCATTTCTTAACAAAAAACTCAGTGCTACAAAATAACAACAGTGACAATAAATTATAAATTTAATGCTGTGCCATTCAGTATAGCAACAGGCTTCTGTAACCTTTTCCTAGCAGATATTGAAACATATAATAAAGCCTTAGTAATTGATTCAATTTGGTATGGGCATGGGTATAGCACAATTAATTAGTAGAACAATTGATGGTTCAGAAACCGAGCCACATATATGTGAGAGCTCAGCATATGATAAAAGTGACAATTCAAATGAGTGGGGCAATGGCAGATAATTTATTAAAGAGTGCTCAATAGTTAATAAATCATTTAGGGAAAGATAAAGTACAATTACTTTTACATACAGTCTAAAAAATAATTAGATTTAGAGATACAATAAAATAAAATTAAAAGCATGGAATAATAATCTCAATAGATGTAGAACAAGTATTTGGCAAAATTCAAGATATTTTTCATGGAAAACTAGGAACAGAAAGGAATGTCCTTAATTTGATAAATGGCATTTATGAAAAAACTTACATTGTACTTAATGGTGAAAAACTGAATAATTTTGCCCTAAGATTGGAAATAAGCCAGGGATGCTCACCCTCCTACTTCTACTCAATTTTACTGGAGGTTTTAACCAAGAAAAGTGGCAAGAAAGGTAAATAAAAGGCACCTAACTGGAATGTAAAAAATAAACTGGTTCTGATTATCTATTTTGAAAATTGCAAGGAATCTACCAAAAGTTACTAGAACTATGAAGTAATTTTAGTAAGTTTTCAAGATGCAAGCTTGATATACGAAAATCAACAGTATTTCTATGTACTAACAATGAGCAAATAAAAATCAAAATTTAAAAAGCACCAATACCAGGACCAGAGGAGAAATATGTAATATATGTTTAATGAAATGTGTTATCTGTGTACCCAAAACTACAAAACACTGACAAAAGCCAGCATGTATCAAAATAAATGAGTTGGAAGGCTCACTGTTGTGTAGATCTCAATTCTTTCCAAACTGATATATAGATTCAGAGCAGTCCTAATCAAAATCCTAGTAGGAGTGTGACTTTTGTAGATATCATATCAAAACCTGATGTGGAAAAACAAAGGAACTAAAATAATCAGAACTGTTTTGAAAAAGTACAAAATTGGAGGACTCATGTGAGTTCAAGAGTTATTTTAAAACTACACTGGTTAGGACAGTGTGGTGCTGGTGAAAAGAGAGACGTAGATTAATGGAGCAGAAACGAGATTCTAGAAATGGATTAAATTGGCCAGCTGACTTTTGACAAAGGTGTAAAAACATTGCAAAGGACAAAGGATAGTCTTTTCAATTACAGTGGTCCTGAGCAATTGGACATCCATATGCAAAAAAACCTGAACCTCAATTTATTGCACCTCCTACAAAATTATAGTCAAAATTGATCATAGACCTAAATGTAAAATCCAAAACTATGATACTTCCAGGAAAAAAAGAAAGAAAAGTTGTGTTCTTGTATTAGGCAAAAATTTCTTAGATATGGTCCCCTAAACATAAGCTATAACAAAAAAATTAGGCTTTAGTAATTATAATGTTTAATAAATTAAAACTGTGCAAAATACTCTTAAAATAATGAAAAGAAATACTGACAAATTGCATATCTGACAGGAGATTTGTATTAAGAATAGAAAGAACTTTCAAATTTTGATGCTAAAATAAATGACCCAATTTTAAAAATAAACTTTAAGATTTGAACAGATATTTCACCCAGAAAGACATATGGGAATAAAAAGTATACAAAAAGATGTTCCACATTATTAGTCATTATGGAAGTCCAAATTAAACCTACAATAAGGTAACATTATACACCTATTAGAAAAAAAAATTAAACCTGACAATACTAAGTGCAGAGGAGCTGGAACCCTAAAACAATGTAGGGGGAACACAAAATAGTATAGCCACTTTAAAAGACAGTTTGACAGCTTATAAACACACACTTACCACATAAGCCACTAATCCTTCTCCTAGGTATTTAGCCAAAAGGGATGAAAACTTATATTCACCTAAAAACCTTGTGTGAATGTTCATAATGGCTTTATTCATAGTAGCCAAAAAACCAGAAACAACTGAAATGTCCTTCAGCCAATAAATGCGAATGTATTTACATTTTATATGCATAATGTACTAATAAGCAATGCAGAGTGCAAACTGATACACACAGCATGGGTGTATCTCACATGGATCATGCTAAATGAAAGAAATCAGGTAGAAGGCTGCATACTTTATGGTTCCATTTATTTGAGAAGTCCCTTAAAAACAAATCAGTGGTTGCCACAGGATGGGTGTGGAAGGAAGCGCAGGAATGAGTTTGGAGGGCTTAAAAACTGTTCTGTATCTTGTTTGTGGTGGTTGTTAAGTGGCTGTATGAATTTGTTCAAACTCATAGAGTGGTATACCCCAAAGAGAGAATTTTACTTTATAATGAAATTTAAAATGTGAATTTAAATATTACTGTGAGAAATACAGGGTATCAGCCAGGCAAGGTGGCACATGCTTTTAATTCCAGCCACTCAGGAGGCGAAGGTAGGAGGATCACAGATTCAAGGCCAGAGGCAGCCTGCATAATTTAGCAAGATTCTGTCTCAAGATAAAAAAATAATAAAAATAACAATCAAAGGGGATGCTGGGGAGCATCTCAGTGGTTAGTGCTTGCAAAGTATGTGGGAGGCTCTGGGTTCAGCCTTCCAGTACTGCTGCCCCCGCAAAAAAAGTATCTTTATAATTATTCAGTAGGGTAGGAGGACATGAATCCCAGAAATTGTGAAGGAAAAGACTCACAGGCTTGAACACTATAAAATAGTAAATTTTCTCAGGACCAAAGTCATACACAAAAAAGTCAAGCCACATATTGATGCATATATATTTTCAGCAGATATTCTAGACAAAGGATTAACATGTATAATATAAAGGTGCCTACAGATTAATATGAAATGGGGTAATTAATATAATAGACAAGCGAACAAAGTACATGGAACGCAGGATAAGGTACAAGAGTTCACAGCATGCAAAGGGGTGATAAATATGAAAAGACTTAACCTCCCTGTCAGTCAGAGAGTTATGAATTAAAACAGTCACATAATATCATTTTCAGCCATCAGATAAACAAAGCTTCTAAAGAGTGTTAAAACCTGACATTCGTCCGGGTGTGAGGCAGGAAGTTTGCCCATCAATTTTTTAGAGTGTATAAATTAGCACAAGTTTTTGAAGGTTCATTTGGTAGTAGCTACCAAAACCTTCAATGTGTATACTTTTCTCTCTGTAATTTCAATTCTAGGTATTAATACTATAAAAATACTCATGCAGGTTTATGTATGTAAAATATTTTTTATCAGAACATTGTAGTGAAAAACAGGGACCGAATTAATCATCTCTCAGCAGAGGAATGGTTGCATACATTGGCAAATTCGTATCCTGGGCGGCCGTGACAGCACAAATAACATGTATGTCAGTACTGATAGAGAGCTGTATCTACTTATTCACAATAAAGTCTGTTATGAAATGAAAGAAGCAAATTGCAGGCAATGTATATTTTTATTTTTATGTTTTTAAAAAATCTACAAATCTGTACACACACACACACAAAGAGAAAAAGCGTTGGATAAATACACATAAGTGTTCAGGTGGTAGGTCTCTGTGAGGGTGAAGGGTGGTTAGAGGTTAGGAAATAAACTTATGCTTTTCACTCTACATTTTTTTTTTCACTCCTAGGAGGTTGAACCCAGGGCCTCACGGATGCTAGCCAAGTGCTCCACCACTGAACTATGGCCCTCATCATTTAAACATTTTTTATCTTGAGACAGGGTCTCACTAAATTTTGCAGGCTGCCTCTGTCCTTGAACCTGCCATCCTCTGGCCTCAGCCTCCCTTGTTGCTGGGATACAGGAGTGCACACCATACCTGGCTTATTTGCTTTTGAGACAGGGTCTTGCCATGTAGCCCAGACTGGCCTCGAATTTGAGATCCTCCTGCCTCAGCCTCCCTCGTGCTGGGATTACAGGGATGTGCCACATCAACGCCTGGCTCTTTATTTGAACGTTTAAAATGCAAACTTATTTATTTACTTGTATAATTGTTTTAAATGAATGAAACAAAGAGGTGTAGTTCATTTTAAATTTAGTAAGCCTAAATAGAAAAAAAAAAAGAAAACTGGTGAATAATCTCCAAATTGTGAGTGGGAGAGAAAAAATTGTGATTACCAAAGTAAGAAAAAAAAGAAGCTAATATTAAAAATAGAAACCATAAAAAAATGGAAAGAAGAAAGATCAGTTATCATTTTTGTCATGATGTGACTGGCTTAAAAATATCTATGAAATGACAAAAGATTCTTGGATTAAATGAAAAAATGAAATTTAGCCATAGGCTATTCACAACATGAAATTGACAGAGAAAGTTGAAAAATAATGAGAAAGGCAAAAATATTACAGGCAAATGCAACCAAAGAGAACCTGTTCACATGGGTGCTAATACTGTGTTAAAAATCATACAAAAGCCAGGCACGGTGGTGCATGCCTGTAATCCCAGCAGCTGGGGAGGCAGAGAGGACAGGATCGCAAGTTTGAGACCAGAGGCAGTCTGCATAACTTAGGGAGACCCTATCTCAAAAAGTGAAAAAAATGGGCTGGGGGCACAGCTCAGTGGTGCAGCACTTGCAAAGCATGCAGGTGCGAGGCCCTGGGTTCAACCCTGAGTACCACAAAAAAAAAAAAAAAAAATCATACAAAATAGAATTCAGTACCAGAATGTTAAACTGAACAAGTGTAGTTATTTTCAAATTGATAAATGGTAAAATGTACTATAAAGGCAGTACAGTCAAAAATACAAATGCCTCCACATGGAGGCTTAGTTATATTATGGTACCTATTTATGTACAATAAAACTCGACACCAGTGATAAATTGCTAATGTTGAAAAGTATATACAATGACCTGAAAATGCATTCAAAATTATGAAGTAGCAGATCACCCACTGTAATTATTATATGATCTCAATTTTGTTTTAATTTTTTTTCCAGTATAGAGGGTTGAACCCAGGGCCTCATGTGTGCTAGGCTGCATCCCTACTCCTTAAAATTTTTTTTCTTGAGTCAGGGTCTCCCCACGTTTCACAGGTTGCCTCTGGACTTGAACTCAAGGTCCTCCTGCCTCTGTGTCCTGGGTCACTAAGATTACAAGTGTGTGCCACCGCATGTGGCTTAAAATTATTTAGGAAAAGAAAAAGGACCCAAAGGATGGCAGTGTCAAAGTTGTCCTTCTTGGATGGTGTGCAGGAGGACAGACAGACAGAAGCAGTACCAAAACAGAACAGTTCATCACTAGTGAGGACATAATACCAGGTGCTCAGCCTGGGAGCTGGACAGCTCCTAAACCAGCTTTGGCTGATGTTTCTCTTCCCTATGTTTTCTAACCTCTGAACCATCTGTGTTTCTTGATTCCCTTAGTGGTAACTTGTAATCCCTTTTCCTGGGACTAAAGTCTTCCTTTGCAAGCCATTTCTAACCTTTTGAACTATCTGTGTTTCTTGATTCCCTTAGTGGTAACTTGTAATCCCTTTTCGTGGGACTGATGTCTTCCTTCGCAAGCCACCATTCTATTTCTACAGTTTATGTGATTTCCATATTTGGTTCTGTTATTGATGTCGTGGGATATCCTGTAGGGTCCCAGGACATTCAGAGGGCCCAGCTTGACCTGGAAGCACGTAGGCAATCACAGAATAAGTGCTGTATGTCCCAAGGGGCCAGATCCAAAGAGAAGAACCAGACAAGGGTGGTGCCCTCTGAGGGCAAACATCTGCACTGGTCTTGGAGCTCCCACTGGAAGGCTTACTCTTCCTGTCTCTTCTGATTACATCTTTGTAACTTCTCTTGAGATTGGGTTGTCGTCGTGCCAAGAAACAGTTGCAGTGGAAAAAGTGGCTCTTGATTTGTATAGCCGTGGTCCATGTGTACTCCTTTGAGCTAAGCTCCAGGTAACACATTGCCTCTTCTGTGAAACCAGGTATTGTCATGGAACCAAAAAGTGTTCCCAGGCTTTGTGAGCCAGTTTGATCCCTGTCTTCTCCCTGAAGCACTGCGATGTAAGAAGTGTCCTAGTACCCGTGTGGACAGAGGAAGTGAGGATCCAGGCAGGAGAGGCTGGGGACAAGGTTGGACATTGATAATAACCCTCACAATCTCAGAGGAAATACTAGTGTCAAAATGATAGTTAGGGTTGACTTTGTGGGAAAAGGAAAAATAAATTTTTGCCACAGTGGCATACTGTGAGGAATGGAGTATGGAAATCTCCTTGGGTACAGGCAGGGTTAAGTGAAGTGAAATGTTACTCTTTAATGCATAAAGGAAGGAAATAGACTAGCTTTTGGTAGAGAGATTTGGCTGAGACAGGAAAGATAAGTCCACTAGAAACTGATTGCTCTGCAGTAAGCACCTGTGTTTTTGGGGCAAACCCCTTAAAACACTGGTCCCCAACCTATTTGGCACCAGGAACCGGTGTTGTGAAAGACACGTTTTCCACTGATGGGGCAGGAGGGATACTGATCTGACAGGAGGCGGAGGTCAGCTAGCAATAGCAGTGAATGAGGAGCAGCTGTGCATACAAATGGTACCTGTCCGCCACCCGGTGGCTGGGGACCCCTGCCTTAGAACAGTGTTTATTTTTCTTTCCTTTTTTTTCTTTTTCTTTCTTTGTTTTCTCTTTTCATTTTTTTTTCTTGGTACTAGGGGTTGAACCCAGGGCCCCACAAATACTTTTTGCAAGCGCTGCACCCCTCGCCCTTTTACTTTTTACCTTGAGACAGGGTTTCGCTAAGTTAACACAGGCTGTCTCTGGCCTTGAACCTGTGATCCTCCTGCCTCTGCCTCTTGCGTTGCTGGGATTCCAGGCGTGTACCTCTGCACCAGGCTAAACAGTAATTTTACAATTTGAGTCAGCACCAGAAACGCCAGGGCAAATGGCTTGTTAAAATACTGACTGCTTGCTTCCTCTGCCCCCACATTTCTGAAGTGGGTCGTCAGGCGTGGCACATTAGAATTAGCATTTTTAGCCAGGCATTGGGTGGACACCTGGAATCCCAGCAACTCAGGATGCTGAGGCAGGAGGATCACAAGTTTGAGGCCAGAGGTAGCCTGCGCAATTTAGATCCAAACCCGGTCTCAAAATAAAAGTGAAAAGGGGGCAGTGCGTGCCACTTAGTGGGAGGACACTTGCCTAACATGTGGCAGGCCCAGGGTTCAACCCCCAGTACTTAAAAAAAAAAAAAATAGAGCATTTTAAATAAGTTCCCAGCTTGCTGCTGCTGCTGCTGCTGGTCTGAGGCACAAACCTAAGAACCATTGACTTAGTACCCCACTGGGGAGGTAAATAAAATGAAAAAATGGAGGATCTCAAAGACCTTTTTCTTTTTTCTTTTTTTCCAGTACTGAGGGGTTGACCCCAGGGCCTCGTGTGTGCTAGGGAAGTATTGTAGCACTGGGCTGCACCTCCATCCCCCTTCTTACGTTTTTATTTAGAGATAGGGTCTCACTGAACTATGCAGGCTGCCTCTGATCTTGAACTCGTGATCCTCCTACCTCAGCCTCCCAAGTCACTGGCATTACGGGCAAGTCTCTGGGATTCCAGGCATGCGCCACGGCACTCGGTTTTAAAAATGTTTTTTAAAAGGCTCTTAGCTCATGGGGTGTACTTAAACAAGCCCCAGACCATAGCTTGACAGCTCCATCCCAATCCATTTGTTGGTTACATTAAAATTAATAAGTTTCTTTCATGGTTGATAAAAGCAGTCATTACCAGGTTTGGTTTTGATGGTTAATTTAGCATTCATGGGATACAATGATTTACTGAATCAGATTACGTAGCATTTTCTGAGAACTAGCACATAGCAGGCACTCAATTTGTTATAGGGTAAAAAACTGCATTTTTTTGGGACAGCTCACTCTGTGGTTCCTCTTCAGGATGGGATCGTCTTCCTTGAGAAGACCTTGCTAGAGCACCTTGACTGTGCACCGTGACAGTCTGCAGTGTGGCTAGGAAGGAGATAATCATGCAGAGAGAGAGAGTAAGGAACACTGCTCTGCAGAGCATGTTAACAAGCAAATGTAAGTGGGAAGGAGGAGCTGGGAGGATGGGAGAGGGGAAGCAAAGGATGGACCGCCTGTGCAGCCACCGGAGCCCGTAGGAAGAGTGGCCAGAGACACAGTACCATGGCAGCATGGACAAAGCATTTTCTAAAAAAAAAATCAGTAAGACTGAGCTGGGTGTGGTGGCACACACCTGTAATCCCAGCAACCTGGGAGGCAGAGGCAGGAGGATCGCAAATTCAAGGCCAGAGGCAGAGCACTTGGAAAACATGTGTGAGGCTCTAGATTCAGCTCCCCAGTACAAACCAACAAACCCACAAGACTGTCTAATATTCCATTTTAAGTTGTTTGTATTGCTGAGCTATAAACCTCTTCCGGGGCCCAAACCTATGGTCTGTGGCTTTTATTTCTTCCTCCCAAGCAAGACTGTGGCTAACTTCCAAGTAGCAGGATTTGGAAGATACGGAGCAGACCCAAGAATTAAAGGACATGAGAAAGAGGGAGGCTTGGAGAAGGAGCATTGAGTGTCCACTAGGCTGCCACTCTCAGGACAATCAGCAGCCCCATTCTCCAGGTCAGGGTCCAGGAAGACAACTTCTGACTGGCCTGGCTTCTTGGTCTGGGCTGGCAGGACAGTTCCACAGCCCCACAGCCTCTGTTTCCATTAGAGGGGGACTAGGTCACCAAAGCAAATCCAGGTCCTATGGCAAGGAAGAGAGGGGATGTAGGACAGGCAAAATGACAGAGGTCCTCCGTATCCACTGCACACCAGCATCCTCTGCGAGTGGTAGTAGGGGATTGAGGAACAGGGGCAAAGATCCAGATTCTGGTTCTGTGTAGTAGAAGACAGGTGAGGACTCTGGGGAGTCAGGGACTTGGAGCTGAGGGTGATGCTGAGGAAATAACTCTCAGAAATTCACAGAGACCCTAGGGAGCTCTTTGGAATTTCCCCAGGATGCTGGAAGGCGCTTAAGCAACTTTAGTTAAAAATCTAGATTACACATTATTTTCCTTAATACATTACTCTACTGAATGTGTGCCACGAAGGATCAGACTCAACATATAGGACAAGGACAGTACCTCCAAGATCATTGCTTAAACAGCCAGGGTGGTTCTGCCAGTTAAAAATAACAGGGGCCATGATCTAACAACCCCTACAACCAGACAATCCTTCAGTATGGTGATTTTAAGATTTGGAATTAAGAATAGGTATTTGAAGCTAGGCACAGTGGCTCACACGTGTAACCCTGCAACGTGGGAGGCTGAGGCAGGAGGATGGCAAGTTTGAGGGCAAGGGCAGCCTGTGCAATTTATTGAGACCTTGCTTCAAAGTGAAAAATAAAAAAGGGGTTGAGGGTGCAGCCCAGTGGTGGAGCACTTGCCTAGAATGCACAAAGCCCTGAGTTCAACCCGCAGTACTGAAAACAAAACAGTATTTTTAATGGGTTGTAAAGCAAAAACAATATATAGCAGAAACCTCTATGGCTCACAAATCTAATATACTACTTCTCTGGCCCCTTTACAGAAAGTGTGATAACCTCTAGGTCAGAATATTCTTGTGACATGGGACTAAGGCTGAGGTGGAAGGCCTCATACCTCAGGAAATAGATCAAGGCTGAGCTGTTTGACTTGAGGATCATGTCACCTTAGGAGGTGGCTGAAAAGGAGAGTAGGAGGGTTCTGTGATCACTGGGCCCTACTCAGAGGTAAGGGGTGGCCAAAGAGGTTCCTGGGTGGGTGGAGCTGCTTCCACCCAGTGGAGGTCCTGGAAGGTGAGGGTACAGCGTCTGGAGTCTGTCAGAGACAGCAGCAGCAGCAGGAAAGGTCTGGGCTGTGGACTTCTTGGATTAAGGGAATGCATGTGGGATAGGGGGTCCTGGCTACAGTCGAGTACCCCTGGATGCCTGTAAGTTCAGCCGAACGGGAGATATGGGGTGATCAGTTGTACTGGGGGACCTCTGAAACCCTATTCTCCCAACATGTTACAGCATTTCAGCCATAAAGTTAACTGGGTCTCCAGCCCTTGGGTAACAACCTCATCTCCTTCCACTCCTGACACCGTGGCTTCTCTGTCTAAAATTGCACCACCTCCACCTCCACCTCCCCACAAATTCCTCTCACTTGTGGCTTTTTCTTCTTCGTGTTTATCAGTACCCAGCTCTGATTTTGTTTAACTCCTTAATCACTGTCTCCTCTACTAAAATGTAAGCCCTCTGAAAGTGGGGACAGGGTTCACCGTTTTAACTACAGGGCTTTGACCCATGCCTGACATACCATAGATACTTAATAGATGCTGACTGATTGACTCAAGCAAGCCCTGTTTCCTAAAGAATATTCACGGAGAAAGAATGCTGGAAAGACTTAATTCCCGGTTAAAAAGGGGCCTCATTTGGTCAGGACGGGGTTTACAGTCCCTCCAAATTGAAC
The DNA here is from genome assembly GCA_007922755.1 of Pedetes capensis. Taxonomy (NCBI): domain Eukaryota; kingdom Metazoa; phylum Chordata; class Mammalia; order Rodentia; family Pedetidae; genus Pedetes; species Pedetes capensis. Next base: position 20,338 of record VMDO01028997.1, read on the forward strand.
TTCGGTGGAAACAGGACCTTATTTCATATTTTAAACTAATAAAGTATGGCCTATTAGTCATATCAGAACCAGCTGGCCAGCACATTTTCCCCTTGGCAAGTGTTACACAGAATGCTAAGTTAATAGCAGAAGGTTACTTTCTGAATACAGAATGACAATCTGGGACTGGTGTGATAGTAAGAGCTGGAGTTGTCTCACTGCCACACACATGTGATGGGGGGACATCTTTCAAGGGAATTGAAAAACTCACAGACTGCCCAGGGCCTTTCTCTCATAAAATAATAACAACCCATATTGATATAGTGCCCACTCTGTGCCAGGTACAATTTGTTGAAAATTTTCTGTATAATTTGTTGGGTGAGATGATATGTGATAGTATTTTGAACATTTACTATGTACTGTTCAGGTATTTGGGAGAAGGACCCGGCAGCCCACTCCCAAAAATCAATCAGCCATTGAAAAACCCACAAAGAGCAGAGAAACACTGACAACAGTGTTTCACCTGTTGTACTTAGGGTTGCTGTGAATCGGACACTTGATTCGATGGCACCTAACAACAACAACATTCAGGTATTATTCTGAGCACTCTGTGCATATTACCTCATTTAATCTTCAGGAGAATCATATGCAGTACGTTCTGAGCATCAGCTTTATATTCCATGAAGGGCATTGGAGGCATTAAGAAGTTGAATAACTTATTCAAGGTCACACAAATTAGTAAATGGCAGAGCTGGGATTTGATCTCCAATAGCCACTGGGGTTTCTTGGAGACAGTGCTGGAGACCTACAGAAAAGCTGCTGCCCATAGGTGTCTTTTTTTTTTTTCCCCCTAGACTCTATGGATCACAGCCCTTACAACAATAAAGAAGTTTCCCCACTTTTTTTTTAAACATCAAATATATTCCAGTCACATCTTACTCTGGAGGCATCCCTGCCCCTGTGAATGGACTTGTCTGGCCCTCCACTGTCAGTAGCAATAGTCTGTCACTATTTAAATCATATCCCTTGTAAGAGTGGCTGCTACTTTAATTCTAAAATCACAACCATATTTTAAAGATACCAGGATAGCTTTCAGTTGTGACTTTGTGTTGAAACCTTCAATAAATCTGAGAACAGTCTTATAATCATCATATAATTTTTGTGCTTTGTAAGTCTGGAACTTTGCCGTTCAGGTTTTCTTGGAGTGACATATGACTCAAGGGAGAGTGTTAACCTTTTAATTCAATTAAGCAAGATTTTTGTACACGTTTGGTATTAGAACTGAGCTAGTGAATGAGAGAGAAAAGAGTTTAAACATACCCTTGATGTCTTGGTTTGAGGGCAAGACATAAATATGGAATGCAATTTGGTAACTGATAAAATTGCTTTTGGTCAGTGCCAAAGTGGAGCAGGCATGAAGTACAATGAGTTTAGATAAAGGGGGCTATCTTGGGACTATCTAATATTAGTATAGACATTTCACTGTTAGGATCGGTTTACATTCATTCCCCATCAGGTGGGCTTGATAATGCATTCTGGCAGACTTCTCAGATTGGAACATCCTTTTTTAATTTTTATTATTATTTTTTAAGGGTTGTTGTTGTTAGGTGCCATCAAGTCAAGTCCTACTCATAGCAGCCCTACGTACAGCAGATCGAAACACTCCCTGATTCTGTGCCAAGCTCATGATCTTATTTATGTTTAAGCCCATTGTTGCAGACGCTGTGTCAATCCATCTGGTGGAGGGTTTTCCTTTTTTTTTTTTTTTTTTTGTTAATCTGTCAATCTCCCAAACATGTCTTTCTCCAGGGATTGGTCTCTCCTGACTACATGTCCAAAATATGTAAGACGCAGTCTAGCCATCCTTGCTTCCAAGGCGCACTCTGGTTGCACTTCTAGGGGGGTTGCACTTCTTTCAGGTTGCACTTCTTTTGGGGGGAGGATAAAAATCCCTACACTACTAGAACTATGTTGGTGGGGATATGGTTCCCTCTAGTGGTGTTAGAAAGAGTTGCAAATGTTCTTTTTGGTGTATTTCTCCCCCCACCCCCACCCATTTATTTGGGACGCCGACAAATGTTATTGAGGACTAGTATGTATTAATTTTTGCGTTAGGGATGCAGAGATAACAGACACAGTTTCATTCACAAACAGCTTATAAGGCTAGGTTAGAGAAGGCCTAACAGTTATGTTACACTCTATCTGCAATAGAATGAATAAGAAAGTGTTCCCACCTAGACCAGATCTGGCAGGATGGGGTTAAAAGTGGGAAGACCTCCTGAAAGGTAAAGGGTAAAGATTGATTTGAAGTTTTTTTTAAAGCAAGATATATTTATTCTCTTTCCTCTATACAATGTAAATACATGTTTATTGTAGAAAATTTAAGAGATACACATGAGCTAAAACAAAAACGTCCCATTATTCTATCACCCAGAGATAATCACTTGGATTCTGCTCCAAGTCCATTTGTATGCATAATTTACTTTAAAAAATTATGCTCATAATATTTTGTAATCTCCTTTAAACAAGTTAATATATTTTGATATTTTTCTTGTGTTGCTAAATATACTAATGCAACATAGTATTGGCTATTTTCCCACTTGTATTTTTCAGAGGAACTTTAGAATAATTTTGTTATTTTAAAAAATCCCATGGAACCCAAGGACATATAGAAAAATACTATATAGTAAAAGATAGAGAAGACTTGGATGGGAAACTTAGATAGGAAGGGGGGAGGGGGGAAACATAGAGGAGGGTAAGGGGTAACCTATATGAATAATGCTTATCAAATTGCATATATGAAAATTGTCACAACGAAAAGCATGTCAAAATGAATCACATTATGATGT
>VMDO01028998.1:0-23181 GCA_007922755.1 Pedetes capensis
TTCATAGGGGAGCAAAGTGAAGAGGAAGCAGTGAGGATAAAAATACTGAGGAAAGAAAGGGTGTGGGACCAAATTCAATACCCCCCTGGTAGACTTGGAAGAAAGGTCAAAGAGAAATATGCCTCAACTTCTTTCACAAGAGGCAAGCTAGAGAAAACCAGAGCAATGACAATAAAAGATATTTTAAAATGGGAAAGAAACAAGGAAGCAAATTCCTTCAAGGAGGAAGCAGAAGCTGAGATGAAGAAAACAAAACAAGGAACTCCTAACAGGAATCACGGAGTAAAACAGGACAAATGGCAACTCCTTTGATCCAGATGCAGAAGGAGGAAACAGGTGTGACTTCGAAAAGAAAATGGCATAAAAGAGGAAAGGGGATGAAGAAAATGTGGACTGATGTCAGTTCCTTCAAAAGAAAAGTGTGGAAGTAGAACAGGAATGTGGTTGGTAGAAGAAAGATGACCAGAACTGGAAAAAGATAAAAATTCTTCAAACTGTGAAAACAATAAAGAAAATAGTGCAAAATCCAGCTCACAAAAGGCCACAGGGATGTAGGGCAGGGTGAATAGGGTGGGATGAGGAAGAAAGGCAAAGAATTTTTTAAAGTGTGTTTTGCTACTGAAGTTAATGCTCAAATAGATTTTAGGATTTAAGAAATAATCATTATACCACTAAGGTATGGGGGTCTTTCCTATGGTGGCACCATGGCTCAGAATAGAGTGTCAGTGCAGGTCTTCCAAGCATGGGAATAGAGTGATGCCCAGGACAGAAGCCATTTCTGCCAATCCAACAACCTCAGCAAATAGTCTTTGAAGGGCTGATGGGAGAACTTCCTTCTATCAGCTAGAATTTTTCATGGATTGCTATTTTCCTATTTGTTTACAGTTACTTCATAGGGAGTGTGATGACAGAAAAGGCATACCAATAGTATCAATATCAAAAATGTTGTAAAAACATGGTCAAGCTCCCATAATAAGAAAGTAGAAGCTTTAGAATATCAATCCTTAAAGGCAAAGTAATGCTCCACAGAACTTTGTGGTTCACATTTCTATTCATTTGTAGTTTGCACAATCTCATTGAGTCTAAAGATGGCAGAGCAAAGGTAGAATATATGAGAAGAATGTGAGAGACTCTTTGTGTTATTTTTTAATGCCTTTTCCCTTTGGGGAAATAGAAAAGTAAGAAAGGGGTAAAAAGACATGCCAGCTTCATTCTAAAACTTATCCTTCAAAGAATTTCCATTGAGATGCATAACTGCTTGAAAACATGTTAGTGTTCAGAAAGTGTCTCCCTGTCCTTTTAACTCAGTGCTTTCTATTTGGAGAGAGGAACATTTAACATGATAACCTAAAATATTGTCTTTTCTGCAGAAACCTAAGAGAATTTAACCTATAGACTTTTACATCAGGTTTTAAAATCGCACTTACCGTTTTGTATCTATGCAATAAAGTGACCCATGTTTTTCCTTTAGCTAAATGAATACAGTTCTGTGTGCATAAATAAGGGCGAAGGGTTCATCTGCCTAGGATTCTTTTACCCAGTTACTTTTGATGGGCTAAGGTTTAGCTCAGTTCATAGAACACTGCCCTGTACTCTCTGAGGCCCTGGGATTGATCCCCAGCACTGCAAAAATGGGAGAAGGACCTTGCAGCCCACTTTTGAAACAATCAGCCATTGAAAACCCTCTGAATAGCAGAGAAGCACTGACATTGTCCTGGGCATGGCACAGTGTCGGGGAGTGTTCCGTTCTGTTGTACATAGGGTCAGTGAGTTGGACCTGACTCGATATCAGCTAACAAGAAGAAATTACTTTTGATAAAATGCTAGGATGGTCCCAAGCAAATCCTTTGCCTTCTGTTACTCTCTCCTTTCCCATCCTAACATCTAGCAGCTTTACCTTTCTCTGCCTATTCTCCTCACTGGGCATGTTATGGTTAAAGTTTAGTACATGATATCATGTTGTTTCTGAGAGAAAATTAGAGGATTAGAACCCAACCTAATTAATGTCCTGTAGAAAATGTTTTGAGACTTTTGTTTTTTCTCTTGCAAAAATTATTTATGGATTTTTTCCATGACCCGCTCACCTACAATGATGAAGCTTCTTTCAAACAGGTTCAGTAGAACTTTGTGTACTCTCATTTTGCAGTCTTTAAGTTTTCCGGTACACTATGACATGATTTTTAAAATTTCATAGGAGAGAGAAAGGCTTTTCACTCCCCACCTCCGCTGTAATTAGTCATAGCCAGTTATAGCCAGCCCTACCAAGAGGGTATAGGTCCCCACTGAATATTTTTAAAAATATAATTTGCATATTTATGGACACTTTAGAGTTTGAATTTTTCTGATTTTGTATTTGGAAGATAATCAAGGCTATGGTTTTCACTGGGTTATATATGTAAATTAGTTTTTTGAAAATTTGAATACATTCAGATTAATTTCATTTAAATGATATTGTATTAATTTGTACTTGATGAAAAGTAAGACAATTTCTACAAATAGATCTGTTGTTTTTGGCTTTTATAGACTTAACATAAAATATTCACATTTTGTTAGTAACATCTTAAAAATTATTGTTCTTTAATTTTATGGTGATCTATACTTTGATTACTGGCTCGTTAGCAATGAAAGTAGAACATGAAAACTGAAAGAAGATGAAGAAAAGAAAACCTTCAGGACAACAGAAAGGAATTAAAATAGAAAAGAAATTGTAAGAAAATATTTAAATTGGCAAGCTTAAAGTAAGATAACAGAGCAAGAAAATAATAAAATATATATAACCTACCAATTAAAAAAATAACCGTAGAGTGAGTTAACAACAAAAGAATATCTACCTAAAGGAAATTGAAACAAAAATTTTAAAGATAAAAGAATTGAAGATCACACGTGGTAGCACACACCTGTAATCCTAGCAATCAGGAAGCTGAGACAGGAAGATCAAGAGTTTGAGGCCAGTATGGGCTACATAATGACTTCTGGGCCAGTCTGGGCTACACAGACAGACCCTACATGAAAAGCAAAACCAAAACCAAAAACAAACAAGCAAAAGGCATTGAAAAAGGCATACCAAGTGCAATACCATACAGCCAAGAAAATGTTTTCAGGAACTCTTTAGATTCTTACACTCTTTCAGGGACTCTTCCTGTGACTACTCTCACTCTTCTTGTTCCACTTGATCTGTCCATGCTCTACCTCGAAGACCTTCATTAAAACTTTCCTTCTCATGCACAGAGCTATCTGGCTCATAGATGTTTATACCCAGCTACATAATATGGATGAAAAGGACATGAAGCTGGCAACATAACAGACTTGAGTTTGAACTTTGGCTTTGGCTTGGTCAATTGTGTAAATTCAGGAAAGGTAAATAACAACTTGAACATTGTTTTCTTCATGTGTCAGGAACATAATAGCACTAAGTGATTATATGAGGGTTAAATGTTAGTACAAATTTACTACAGAATTTGGTACATTAACACTCAGTATTATTACATTCTTTTTCTTTTTGTTGTTACTCTTCAAGAAGGCTGTGACTTTCCTGAGTGGAAGCACATTTTATCTTCTTATCTTTTATCTCATACTATGCTCAGGAAAATATGCCAAAGGCACTTTCTCTGTTGATTAACTAATCTATTAACATCTTTCATGCTAATGAAAACAAGAGTCTGTGTGAAGGAACCACTGAAATACTCAGCTTCATACCTCATCTAAACTACCTTGAATTCCACAGGAACATGCAATCATGTTTTCCTGCATCTTGAAGAATATCAAAGCAATATTTATGGATTTATGAATCAGGTGAATCGGTCATTTTGTAATATCTCAAATAATTTCACTTATTTATTTGCCCTCACTTTTTCCCCTTTATCGATAAATGTGGGTGGAATACAGAGTATTACAGCATTTGCTTTTTCTATTCTGCAACTATTGAATCACTTTTGGTTATACTATCACCAAGTTACAAGGTTTATGGAAACTTTTAATTAATATGTACTAAATCTCATATATCTGCAGCCATAGCCCTGTGGCATCCGATCCCATCAGATCTCAGAAGCTAAGCAGGGTCGGGCCTGGTTAATACCTGGATGGGAGACCACCTGGGAACACCAGAAGCTGTAGGCTTGGGAGAAGGACCTGGCAACCCCCTCCCAAAAATCAATCTGCCATTGAAAACCCTATGCACAGCAGAGAAGCACTGACAATAATGTTTCCTCTGTTGTACAGAGGGTCGCTATGAGTCAGATACCGACTCGACGGCACCTAACAACAACAAAACTCAGATGCATTTATGGGTTATATGCCCCTATTTTTCCCATGTACTCATGAAGTTGCATCATTTACATTGAGATTATCATCTCCCCCTTTATCCCTTTCCATTTCCCCTCCCCTTCCCATATCCCATAACCTTTGCTTTCCTTTGCTAGTCCTCTCCCTCCTTCTTTCTACTCTGCTTATATTTTCCCTTCTCAGCTAAAAAAATATTGTGCTACACATACACAATGAAATATTACTCAGCAATAAAAAGAAAAAAAGAATGTCATATGCAGCAAATCAGATGGAACTGGAGAATATCATCTTAAGTGAACAAACACAGGCTCAAAAAAAATCCCTCTGTTCTCACTCATAAGTGGGAGTTGAATCATACTTAAAGGAAGAAAAACACTGTACATAAGTAAATATATAAAAATGAAAAAATAATTTCCTTTATAACTGATATTTTATTTATAATATCTCATTTATATTCTCATACTCCTCAAAATTAACTGTTGGGAATGAAGAAAGAAAATCAACTTTCTCAATGGTCATTTGCAGTTTTCTTAGTCACCAAATTTGAATGGATATAGATTCTAAGTTCTTTTTGTAGTTTCATATTTCATTTCTCTTTGAGAAGAATCCAGATGATACTATGTTAAATAAATGCTAACCTGGTTGTACAACAATTGAACCCAAGCCCAGCAACGTGATCTTTTTAAGAAAAAATTGATATTATTAATAACTCAATATTAAAAATATGTTCTAAAAGCATTTGATCCTATGAACATGATTTTCTCTCTGAAACGTGTTAAATTTAAATGAATATTGTATAGTTGAAAATTGCTTCATGTGAAGTTTTTAGTATGTATCATACTATAAAAGAGTGATTTTTAAAATCAATCCATAAAAATTTAAGTAGCACAATTATCAATTTTTAGATGGTGATAGTTCTTTTTTTAGTACTAGAGGTTTGAACTCATTATTTTGAGCATGCAAGTCTCCACCACCGAGTCACACCTCCAGCCCCTTCTTTATATTTTTAATTTTGAGACGGAGTAGCACAAAGTTGTTCAGGCTGACTCTGGCATAGAACTCACCATTTTTCTGCCTTAGCATCCCACATTGCTGGGATTGCAGGCCTGTGCCACTGCACCATGCTGAGGAAATCAATTGAAGAAATTATAAATGAAATATGGATGTTACTTCTATAAAAAATTAAAACCTATTCAGGTTGACAAGACTAAAAAGCATATCACATGCATCTATATACTTACATATTTTATGCATATAGGTATACACATATCACACACATAGGTACATGTATATGTATGTACGTGCATATATGTATCTGTGCATAGAGGTATAAATATATACACAGATGAATGAAAGATAGAAATTTTAATATAATTTTCCAGTAGTAAATTAAAAAAATAAATTCCTATCCATTCATCCATGTATGTACTCTTCCTAATACTAGGTATAGAAATTGGTACAAACCTTCTGGAGTGTATTTTATGATGACTTATCATGTACCATGAAAATATGAGATGAGATTAACTGGACTTTAATTTGAAAGAATATTTTAAGAGATTAAAATTCTGTTCACAAAACACATTTAAGTACAAAAAGAAATGTTGAGGCTGGGCATGATGGCACTTGCCTATGATCTCAGTACTTGGGAAACAGAGGCAGGAAGATTGCAAGTTCAAGGCAAGCCTTGGTTACATAAGAAAACTCTGTCCCCCACCCCACCCCCCCACAAAAAAAAAAAGAAAAAGAAAAAAATGAGAGAAAAAGAAATGTTCATATATATCCTGATATATTCAACAATTGTTTACAAATTTATTATTATCTGTAACAATGATAAATATACTTAGAAAATAACATGGAATACAATGATTGAAAGAGTCAGTAGTGGTGATTTTTCTTCTCTGTATACCACTATATTTTTACAATTTTTTGTAATCAACATACATTTTATTCTACTTTTTCAATATAGAGGCATTGAACCTCTGGCCTTGTGTATGAGAAGCAAGTGCTCTACCACTGAGCTATACCCCTAACCCCTCTTTTGATTTTGATATTTTTTTTTATTTTGAGACAGAATCTTAAGTTATATGTGCCACCATCCCTGACATCAAAATATATTTTAGAATAAAAACATATTGATTTCCTCCAAAACATGACATTAATAGTTTGGGGATTACTGATTTTTAAATTATACATAGTCTAAATAAACCATGGCGGAGGTGGGAACTTGGTGCCAGTGGTCAGTGTCCCAAACTGATCAGTTTAGAAAATAAATTTTTTAAATCCTTGAAATGCTCAACAGGAGCTCAACAAACAACATTTCCTATAAATTGTGTAATAAAATAAAACATTGTAATAAAATGCTCTGCAAACATACAGACTAGGGTTTGGGCTCTTATGGGAAAAACCTCTTAGCCTCTTCCCAGGTGAGCGAATTTGTTTTGCAAGGGATGAACTAGATTACTGTGATACACGAAACATGCCACAAGGGGGCAGAAGAACAATACAGTTATAAGAAATACCAGCCAAGAAAACTCTTAGCAGCTAAACTTTACCAATCATAGAAGTGTCAGTACTGTTAAACTCTAAGATCACAATGTACCCCTTTTACAATTTCAGGTCCCATGTATCAAATATACTATTGGTAAAAAATAGAAAAGCAAATGTCACAGGATGGGGTAATATCAGTTATTGATTCATATGCCTTTTCTTGGAATTTAGAGAGCCATCATCTCAATATAGTTGGATTTTTGCTTTTGTTTTACTTTATTTACTTTAGTCATTTAATAGAGTTGGAGTCCTTTATCAATATACCACAGAAAGGTACCATGAGAGTAAATGGAATCACAGAAGCTTAAAATATTTGACCTGTGAGGAGGCTTTAGAAATCATCTGGTCTAAATCTCTTATGCTATGAGTGGAGATACTCAAGTCCTGAAAATAGCATACCCAACGGATATGGTACGTTAAGTCAGAAGTAACAGTAGAGGACTGATTTCCAGATGACAATATCAGTATGGTAATAATCAGAATCTGCTCATGGTTTGAAGAATCATCTAGAATGGGGAACAAGTCTGCCCTCACTCTGGGCCAGATCTCAGAGTCTGAACTCTGTGATTGTAGTGTCAGTGTCAAATGAGGACTGGGAAGGAGAAGGATCACATGCCATCTCTGACATACATGTCCTTTTATCATTCTAGATCTCATATTCACCAGGTAGCCTACAGAATTCACTTGTGATCCTTCCTGAATCAATCTCAGAGGTATTGTCTCTTCTACACTGGGGCTGGGATAAGAGTAACCATTTTTTACTAATGGCTATTAATCAGCAAGTTATGGAACTACAGAGTGATTAAGGGCCTTAGCAAAATTATAGATCGAGATTTTGCTAACCCTGGCTGTACTACCCTGGCACGCAATCTTGTCAGATCTTGGAAGCTAAGCAGGGTCAAACTAGTCAGTCTTTGCATGGGAGACCACCTGGGAATACTGGGTGCTATAGGCTTGGGAGAAGGACCCAGCAGCCCATTCTGAAAACAATCAGCCATTGAAAACCCTGTGGATAACAGAGAAGCACTGACAATAGTCCCTGGCAGAGCACAGTGCCGGGGAATGTTTCTTCTGTTGTACATAGGGTTGCTATGAGTTGGACCCGGCTCCACAGCACCTAACAACAGCTAACAAGCTATAAAAAGAAGAACAGGCTCTTAGCTTCTAGGTTTCTTCTGAGGCAATGTGTGGATTTGGGGTAACATGCTTAGCAAGAATGCTAATAATAAGAATTTTATAAAAGTTCTTTCACTCCTCAGCAAAAAAAAAATAACTTTGTGCTGATAAAGTTGGCTATGGACTTATAACAACACACTGTTATGGTGCTTTTTCAACCACAGAAGTATTTTTTGATAGAGAGTATAGGTTTATTAAAGATAACACACCTGTAAGGAATAATTACAGAAAAATTGAGGCACCCGAAGAAACTTAGGTAGACTTGTAAAGGAACTTGAAAAAACCTGCCTTCCCATGGAGAATCTGCATAAAGAGGTTTCTATTCTCCAGGAGATGGTAAAGAAGCCAGAGAGCAGGAGAATTAAATAGACTTCTAGAAGGAAAAATGCCTTGAGTAGACAGAGAAGATGGTGGGCCCAGGGAAGAGTGAGATATGCATGTGGGAGTTGGAGAGAGAAGAGCAGAGGAGCATCAAGAAAGAATGAGAGAGAAATGGAAAAAAGAGAGGGCAAGTGCGTGTTCCTTTTCATTTTATTCATACTAGGGAATTACCAGTGTTTTATCAGCCCTGGGCGGCCAGCTCTGAACATGGCTTGAGGGCTTGAGCAGGGTGTGGAATCCATTTGAAAATGCCTTTCCTATGTCTTCAGAGAGGCATGTGGCTTCTTCATCTTGGAGGAACAGCAGGAGCCACTTTCAGTCCCCTTTTCCATATTGCCCGCTAATGCCTTAGCTAGATACCTACCATTCCCCCTTCAAGAGTTGGAAACCCTAAAATCATTTAATGAATTGGGGGACAGATCATTCTGGCTACTTCTGGATGAGAATAATCATAGCAGGGTTTAGGGTCCCCACTTTTGCTGACTTTCAGGCTTAGGAGGATGATCAAGGGGATTCGGATGTATCAGACTGGATTGTTATAGCACCACTTGAGGATGAATTGACTGTAAATGAGGACATGAAGTTAAAAACAGTTTAGTAGGCAAGGCTCAAATATTAAAGTTACAATGAACATAATTAATATTGGTATAATCGACTTACACCAGAAAATCCAGAAACGCATTTCTACGACATTTTACTAGAAAGAAGTGTAATGTGTGACATTTTCTGGATTTGGTTTTATAAGCTACATAGAGCAGAACAGACAGTGGCATTGTCAGTGATGCATATGTATACTGTTTAACTTTGATGATGTCACAAGTGCTTTCTTTGAGCAGCTATGAGAATATCCAACATTAAATGATTTTGAAAGATAGCTAACTCATTATCTTGACTTTTGAGTTTAAGGGTGATGTTTCTAAGGCTGTAAAAGGCATACTGATGATTATATATTGAGAGAGTAGCAAAGCACAATAGGATAATCCCAAGAGATCTAGGGTGCCATAGATTAAAAGGGAAACAATAGCAGTTTGTAGTCATTGAACACAGATTATCACATTGGCAGTACCTAAAAGAAAACCCAGGAAACAATTTGAAACATAAAGTTAAAACTGCTGTTAGGGTTGTGAAAGACACTTATGTTTGCATCTAAGGAAGTTGAGATGTCCTTTTCTCTTGTTTGAAGAAAATGCAGGCTTTCTAATAGTTCACAGGTGTCAAGAATTTTCTTGTCAGGATGTTCTTGAGGCTGGGGAGACTCAGAAGGAACAGGTGTTGTGAAGCAATGGGAGTAACAAGAAAACCTGATAGGGGCTTTTCCATCTGGGAAGAAGCTGATCTAATGGAGACTCATTTTTAATTCTGTAGTAATATATTAGAAGGCAAAAGAACTTTATTACCAAGTTTTAACAAAGCCCTCAGTTTGGCACTTAGATCTGTTACTCTATGTCCCTATGTAATTAAGGGAATTGTTCTTTCTAGTCCCTTACAATGTATCATAGTGACCTATGTGGATAGCCAGAAGGCTTTCAAAAGAATATTTTGGTTTGGAGCATTTTTATCAACACTTGTTACTACATAAATTTATTTACAAAGGGGTCCTGGGTAAATTACCATAGAAGTATTTTGAATTAAAACACTAAAGTAACCATTTATTCTTCAACCATTTCATCCATTGCTCTACCCCAGCCTACCATACCATTTGCTCATGCATAACTGCAGTTCACTGACTTTTGTTTGAGAGACAAATTTTATGCTAAAAATAAAAAATAAAATAAAATATTGCTTTAAGTCTGAATATCTTCTTTGCATCAGCTAGGAGAGTTCCCCCTTTCCCCCATTCCACCCATCCACACATCCACTCATCTACTATGGTTTGATTTTTTCTGTCCCTTCTCAAATCCTTACCCCCAAGGTGGGGATTAGGTGTTTTGAAGGTGACTAGGAAATGAGGGGCTGGGATTTAGCTCAGTGAATAGAGCGCTGAGCTGCAGTCTCTGAGATCCCAAGTTCAGTTCCCAGCACTGGAAAGGTGGGAGAAAGGCCTGGCAATCCACTCCCAAGGCAATCCCGAAACAGCCATTGAAAACCCTATGAGTGTCGCTATGAGTCGGAAACCGACTCGATGGCACCTAACAACAACAAGGAAACGAGGTGTTTTGAAGGCGATTAGGACATGACAGTGGAGGCCTAGCTGATAGGACTAGCATCTTTATAAAAGTGAGCCCAGAGAAGGACCCTTGCACTTCTACCATATGAGGTACCGTGTAGCAACCAGAAAGTGAGCCCTCACCAGATTCTGAACTGGCTGCCTCTTGATATTGGCTTTCCACCTTCAGAACTACGAGAAATGAATCTTTGGTTTATAGGTACTTAGTTTACGGCATTCTGCTGGAACAACCCCAACAGGCTAACACAATCTACCTCTTGATTTTCTCAAATATACAGGCCACCAGTTGCCTTTAATCTCTCAGGAACCCAGGGCAAAAATCACTCCATTCTAGTGATGATGCTCAGGAACACCTCCACTCAGACGTCATTCCTACTCTCTTACTGATTGCACCTAATCTTTGCTGTTTTCTTTTGTGTTATTTAGTCTATCTGAGTAATATATACAAAGAGATATGCATAAAAATGTAGAATAATCCAGAAAATATGAATGAGCTCACCAAATGGCTTAAGAAACACAGCATTACTACAAGTGTGTAGCTCCTGTGTGATTCCCCATTTTTCATCACCTTCCCATTACTTCAGCCATTTCAATAATAAGAATTTGGTATTTATCAGTCTGTTAGTTTTTATTATACAGTTAAATTATATGTACTTGTGCCCCAAACATTATATTGTTTAATTTTGTCTGCTTTTGATTTTTTATAAATGGAAACATATTGAAAGTATTCTATTTTCTTACTTTTCTTAACTTGTATTTAGATTCCTGATATTCAAACATATACTTTCTTTGATGTAATTTATTTATTTTCACTACCATCTAACATTTCTTTTTTGTGACTATACCATGACCTATATAATCATTTTATATATATATATATATATATATATATATATATATATATATATATATTTATGCAGCTCAGTCCAGCACTCTGCAAGTGCTGGACCACTGAGCTGCACCTCAGCCCATTTTTTTTTTTACTTTTTGAGACAGGGTCTCGCTAAATTACGCAGACTGCCTCTGGTCTCGAACCTGCGATCCTCCCGCCTCTGCCTCCCGAGCCGCTGGGATTACAGGCGTACCCCACCACGCCCGGCCAATCATTTTATTATTAAGACACAGGTTGTTTCCAGGATTTTGCACTTGGAAACCATCAAAATCTCCATACATATCTGTGTGTTCACTGGTACATAGAGACAGAGATAATAATGTGAAAGCGGAACTATGTAATCTTAAGAGAAGGGGCCTTCAATTTTTGAGATAGTGCCAAGTTATTTTTCCAAGTGTTTGAACCAATTTACTGCCCTGTGTACAATAAAAAGTTTGGTTTGATCCACATGCACTATTTATAGATATTAAATGATATTCTATTGTTTTAATTCATGTTTTCCTGATTACTAATGAGGTTTACATCTTGTCAGATATTTATCTGCCATTTGTGTGTCATCTGTGAAGTATTCATGAATTACTTTGCTCAGTTTTCTATTGGGTTATTGTTGTTGTTAGGTGCTGTCGAGTAGTTATCCAAATCATAGCGAACCTCACAGAGTTTTCTATTGGATGGTGGGTTTATTTTTTCATATATTCTTCATAATTGGTTGCCAGTTACAAGTGCTGCAATTTTTTCTCCTAGCTTGCATCTTTTTCTTCCAGTACCTGGCGGTTGACCTAAGCCTTCACACATGCTACACGAGTGTTCTACCATTGAGCAGCACTGCCAGCTCCTTTTTATTTCTTTTTTTTTTTTATTTTGAGACAGGCTCTTGCTAAGTTATGGAGGCTGTCTCTGTCCTCAAACTGTCAGTCTTCCTGCCTCAGTCTCTTGAGTCATTGGGATTACAGGTGTGCACCTCAGCTCCCAGGTTGTGTCTTATCTTTTAGCTTTAAATATGAGGCATTTTAGTGAATGGTATTCTTAACTTTAATATGGTTGATTCTAAAACATTTTTCTTTGTAGGTTGTGCTTTCTATATTTTGTTTAAGAGATAATCCTGTACCCAAAGTACCTAATGTCATAACATCTCAACAGTTTTGGTGTTCACATTTAAGTCTTCAATTTAGCTGGAATTGATTTTTGCCTGTTGTTTGAAGTAAGGATTCAATTTCATTTTTATATAGATAAACATTTTACCCTTCAGTATTTATTAAAAAGTCATCCTTTCCCATGTGATTTGAAATGCCACCTCTGTCAAAACTCAAGTTTCCAAATATGTATGATTCTATCTCTGGTCTCTCATTGCTACATCAGTCTATTCGTTTTTTGCCATGCTGATCCCCCACATTGTTTTCATTTCCACGTTGTTGTTGTTGTTGTTGTTGTTGTTGTTGTTAGGTGCTGTTGAGTTGGTGTCTGACTCATAGCAGCCCTAGGTACAATAGGAGAAACACTATTCACTGCTACTCTCATGGGGTTTTCAATGGCTGATTGCTTCTTGGGAGTGGGTTGCCAGGTCCTTCTTCCAAGCCTATAGCACCTAGTGTTTTCAAGTGGTCTCTTGTCTGAGTACTAACCACGCCCAGCCCTACTTAACTTCTGAAATCTGATGGGATCTGGTGCCACAGTGGTACAGCTCCAGGTTTCATTTCTGTAGCCTCACAGAAATTCATGAAACTTGAAAGGCAAAGCCTTCCCATACCATAGGGTCTAATTCAGGATAGAGGTGTTTATTCTAGGACTTTCTTTTAATTATCCATAGAAATTTTAGAACTAACTGTTCAAGTTACACAACAAAATGTGCCAATTTTAATAAGCATTTCATTGTCATCATAAATCATTTGGAGGAAAATTTGCATCTTTATATTGCAGGGCCGCCTGATCCTTGAATGTAGTGTATTTCTCCATTTCTTTAGGTTTCCGTATTTCCTTTCATTAAAATTGTATAAATTTTTCCTTGCAAATCAAGCTCAGTTTGGAATGAGATTTGTTCATGAGTAATTAATAATTGTTGATGCTTTTATAAGTGTACCATTTTTATTACTTTTCTAACTGTGCATTGCTGGCGAATAGAAATACATTTTTGTGTGTTGATCATGAATCCTAACACATTACAAAATCATTGCATTAATAGTAATAATTTGTCTGCATATATTTTGTGTTTTGTACATGAAATCATTGTCATATGAAAATAATGAGCAGCATCTTTCCAAACCTTGCATCTTTTTCTCCTTTCTTTATTGCACTGATTCGTATATTAAGCACACATTTGAATAGAAGTGGTGGCAGTGGAAAAATCTTTTGTCATTCTAAATTTTAAATGGAAAGCTTTCATTATTTCACCAGTAAGTATGATGCTCGCTGAGAATTTTTATAAATACTCTTTATCAGGGTAATAAAATTTCTTCTATTTATATGCTGTGCATGTTTTCTTTTTTAAAAAATAATGGGAGGAGATTGAATTTTATCCTTTTCTCCTGCATCAGTTGATAGTTAAGTTATATTCCCTTTTGTAAATGTGGTAAATTAATTGATGTTCAATGTTAGATCATCCTATACATTGTTGAGGGAAACCTAACTTTGTCATACTAAAATACTCCTGCATTTATTTTCTTAATATTTTACTAATGATTGCTACAGTCTCAATGTAGAATGTTCTCCAAAGCTCCATATGGCTTCTACCCCAGCAAGGTGCCAGTGGGAGGTGGGCAAGCCTTTAAGAGTTGGGCCTAGTGGAAAGTCTTCAGTTCATTAGGGATGTACACATGAAGGGCATTATAGGACCATAGTCTATATCTCTCTCTTTCTCTCCCTCTCTCCCTCTCTCTCACCCTCTCCTTCTCCCCCCCTCCTCTCTTTGTCTCTTTCTGCTCCATTTGGATAACTAGGATGGTGGTATTCTTACCTTTCAACTTCTTGTCTTTTGGCTTCCAAGCTGCCAGGAGGTGAGTGATGTTGATTTGCAATTCACGTCTACCATGATCAGCATGTGCTGGTAGTGGTTTTTATGTTAATTTCCAAGCTTGAGATTGTTATGCTTTGCTGATTATGTTTGTTTGTTTGTTTGTTTTTCAGTACTAGAAATTTGAATCCAGGGCCTTGTGCATGCTTTGCAAGCTCGCTACCACTGAGCTGCACCTCCAACCTACTTTTTTCCTTTTAATTTGATTGCCACTATACCTGGCTGATTGTGTCAATTTAATCTGAAAAGTCATGGAGGGTTGTCCCCTGGTTACACATGACAGGAACATCTCCCCCTGACACTGCAAATCCACTAGAGACTCACAAAATCCTTTTATCATCTCCATGCCATTGCCAGTATATTTGTTTAAGGATATTAACCTCTACCTAAGCATGAATGGTTCATCAGTTCATGGCTAACAGGGTCCTCATTAGTCCTCTCTCAGCCCTTGGCCTCTAGAGATGTCCCTTACTTTTTTCCAAACTCAGCTGTAACTTTAAGAAGATATTGATGTCAGGAACAGTGGTGCATGCCTGTAATCCCAGTGATTTGGGGGACAGAGGCAGGAGGATTGCAAGTTCAAGGCTAGAGGCAACCTGCGTTACTTAGTGAGACACTGTCTCAAAATTAAAAAAAATAAAACATGGGTTGTGAGGTTGAAGCCCAGGGATAGAGTGCTTGAAAAGTATACACTAGACTCTGAGTTCAAGCACCAAGTACCATAAATAAATACACACATACATGTTGGTTCAATTTCTGTGTATTTTTCAGCAAGAGGTTTATCAAGTTCCCTAACACATATCTTTAGGAGATAATTAATGAAAACTTTTCTCAATGTTTTCCCTCAGGAATTCCAAACACAATGAGATAAATTTGTGTTGTATATTAGGAAACACAAACATAAAACATGGACACTCCTACCTGTTATTACCTTATTCCCTCTTCTCCCGAAAAATAATAAAAGGTCTATTATCAATACTAGGAATTCAAGAAAATGAGTGCTAAGTGGTGGCTAAAATTTTCAAAAGTTAATTGTCACACAAACACACACACACACACACACAGATAAACACACACACCAGGAAAGCAGAATATTTCTATCTTATTTTTCATCCTACTGGGACCAATTTGTACTTTCCTAAAAGCATTCTGTTCAGTCATTAGTTTCTTATGTATATCAAATAGGGGATCATTGTGAGGAATCATAATATGAGACAGAAAACGAAATTAATGTAGTCATATGTCTAAAACATGATTTTTAAATTCTAAAACAATCTATATATCACATATTTCTAATGAATCCCCTGTGTTACTTTTAAAAGATTACTTCAGAGCATTGATGCAGTTCAGGACAAACAGCCCCCAAATAAGGTGCCTTGGCATTTGAGCAAGGTGTAGAAGCAGGAAAGTCTCTCTCAACTTCCCCTTTCCTTTCTCCCATGATGCAGGTAATAAGATGCTTGAGAAGTGTTCGTCCTATACCCAGAGGAAAGGAACATCTTCATATCTGAAGACATCAATACATGGAATAATCTAAATAAGGATCCCTGACTAATTTCCTCCTAGTTTATTTCTGATCAGTCACACCCATCCAGTTATTCCCATCTTCAGCAAATCAGGATATAAAAATGCATAGGATTCTCTGCTTCTTTAGTTCTTCATTTATGAATGTTCCCACGCCACAGAAAAGTTACATTAAATAAATCAGTATGATTTCCTCCCGTCAATATTTTCAGGGGGATGGCTATAGAGTTTTTAACCATCAACCTAGCATGGGCAAGGAAATGATTTTTCTCTATTTTAATTACTTCTAGTTATCTATTAAGCAGAAATCCATGAATCATTTTTTTCATACACAGAAAAAGTTTTTTGCCTTAAGCCACATAGAGTATTTTTAAATACCTAGAAAATGCATTGTTGCTGCTGTTAGGGGCTGTTGAGTTGTGTTAGGTACCCCAAATTAATTAAAATTCATTTTAAGAAAACAATTTCTGAAACATGGTTGATGGGAAGTATCTGTGCTTTATTCCTTACCTGGCATGTGCATGAAATTTAAAATATTTAAAATATTTTACAAATAACAATTCCCTGATGTTTTAGTGCTTGAGAAAAAAATTAGCTTTCCACAATTGTCACTGAGTCAGTTCATTATGCCCATCACCAAAAAGTGGTGTGGGGTGTGCATGGCATGGGAAGGCAGAATAGAAGGAGATGTCAGGCATATTCTTATAAGGAGAAGGTTTATGACTGTACAATGCCAGGACTTGTGCTTTGTGCTTTCACATATGTTTTACCTTTGGATTTCCATAGTAAACATATCAATAAAACATTAATCCCATTTTATAGATGATGATAACAAGGGCCATAAAATGTAAATGAAGTTGGAGATCTAATCTCAGAGACTTGGGAGGCAGAGGCAGGAGGATTGCAATTTCGAAGCCAGAGGCAGGCTCCATAATTTAGTGAGATGCTGTCTCAAAATTTAAAATATATATAAATTAGTTGCGGGTGTAGCTCATTGGTACAGTACTTGCATAGTATGTTCTAGACCCCAGATTCAACCTCTAAGTATTACAAAATAATAGCAACAACAATGTTAACTCAGTTCCTAGGTACTTCTTGGGTTTTATTTTTTTGCCTTTTTGCTTATTTTGTGGTACTGGGTATGGAACCCATGGCCAGACACATGCTAGGAAAGTCCTTTATCACTGAGCTACACCTTTATCCCTCACTCAGTTGACAGTTTTAATAAAAAGCAGTGATTTTTCTCTGTGACTCTGAATTCAGTGTTTTTTTTTCCATGAACTGTACTTGTCCCTATGTCTACCAAACACTGAACTCTGTACAGAAAAACTGTACTTCATACCAAGAATATATACCAAGTATATGTAGTTGTGAATCCAATCATATCAGGTAGCATGGATTTAAGTATGGCTGATGGTGATTTATGGCATGTAGGGATGTCACCCAGAGAGGCTAAGAGGAAATAGGAGTTGGCCAGGCTCATGGGCCAGGCCTATCTAGCCCATGAGACTCAGGCATAACGGCCTCCAACAGTCTGCCGTTGACCCATACTTGACCCTCCTCAAACTTCTTGACCCATACTTGACCCTCCTCAAACCTCCTGCCTCCTGATAGGCTAAATCCTAGCCCCACCCAATTGGTCAAGTTAAACAACATCCCCTGATTGGCTGCCCAGTTGATGCCTTATTTGCATCTAACAGTTGGAACAGTTAAAGCAGTTAAGACATTACAGGTTCTGAAGAGTTGGCCTATCTCCTGATTGGCTATATCCTGTCCTCATGCTACCATCTGCTAGGCTAAAACAACATCACCCCATATGATGAGCAGGCTTCTGATTGGTCAGGCTAGGGTACGTAAGCACAGTGCACAGGGCACTTGGAGTGTACTCCATTGACTGGGTACCTAACAGACAAGAGAAAAATAAAGAGCTGTATACTCTATACATCTCTTCAGCAAATTTACTGAAGAGTTGCTGGAGTCAGCATAGCCTCTTCGAGAAACTCTGTCATCGCTCACCACACAGTGGGTCTTCAGCTGCAGAACTTGGCTTGGAGGCCTATGGCCAGAGCAGCACCTCAGTAGCAGGTGATGCCCCACATCAGCATGGTCTTCACATTTGAAGTCAGAATTCAGGCTGGCCCTTAGATAATTCAATGAAATCCATCCAGTTAGGTTCCACTGGAAAATCTCTACTCATTGGTCAAAATATATTTGCAAAAATATGTAAATCCATTGTATTAGTTTCCTAAGGTTGCCATATTAAAATATCATAACTGAATGGCTTAAGAAAACAAAAATTTATTCTCTCACAGATCTAGAAAGTAGAAGTCTGTAACCAAGATATAGACAGGGCCATGATGTCATTGAAGGGTCAGATCAGAATCCTGACTTGCCTTTCCCAGCTACCGGTGGTTCCTAGCAATCATTCATGCTTCTCAGCACGGAGCTATGTCATTCCAGTCTCTGCCTGCACCTTCATATTGCCTTCTTCTTTCCATCTCTTTGTGCAAATCACTCTTTCCTTTACCTCATCGTCATTTGATTTAGGGCCCAACCAAAATCCAGGAAAATTTCATCTCAAGATTTTTAATTGATTACATCTGCAAAGACCTTATTTCCAAGTAGTTACCCTCAGAGGTTCTGGGTGTGTATGAATTTTTTCTTGGTGACACTATTCAACGTACCACGTGTATCAATAAAGCATTGAAATATTGATTATAATCTCAGAAAACTCTTATTTTTCACTATAATCCCTATCCCAATAGACTACATTTCATTTATGTGTATGCATGTCTCTTTCCATTTTATAGTATTCATAGATGTATAATACATATAATTCTGTAAATATTGACATTACTCATTATGTAGATAAAGATTTGGAGATGTAGAGAAATAAAGAGATTTGCTAGAATTTAAGCATGTACAAGAATAGATACTTTAAGCAATACAGGAGAAAAACAGTGCTATTATAAATTGGAATGTTTTGGACACTAGTGGGTTATCTGTCATTCCAGGGTGCAAGCTGCTAAAGTATGTGGTCTTAAAATTTATATCTTCTGCAATATTTACCCTCATTGTGTATTCACTAAGCATATATTTATTGTGCTTGGTCATAAACAAGTAGATTATACACTGCTGATTAATTCTATAAATGCTTGCAATCTCATCTGTATATATCACAGAGTACAATGTGTTATTTATTTATGTAGGAGTGGAATGGGATTTAATAATTTTCCCTTCTTGTTGCAACTTTTGTCCTCACTTGATGGTCATTAATATGTTTTTGATAAGAACTGCCTCAAAAAATGAAAAACGACTCCAGAGTTGATGGAAACAAGCCACAATATGGAATTGAAATGATAATACTGATATGCAAACTAAAACATCTCATAGCCTGCAGTAGATTTGACTTCTTATTTATGAAACCTGGCAAAGTAGGGCCTATAATGAAATTGCTGCTAGACCCTTAGCCATAACATCTATCATGGAGGGTGATGGTATAAGACAAAATGATAAATTAAGGTCAGGCACAATCAATATGCAGATGCTCAATATATAAATGTGTGACTTGTACACACCACCAGCAATAGACAAAAATATAGATTCAACCTCTTTATTCTGTGAGTGGAGACTGTCTTTAAGATAAATGGTGTAAATAACTTCATAATAAGGTCACACCTTATTTTACTTGATTTCAAAGATAATACAAGCAAATTACTTTTGTGAAATGAAAAATATTTGATTTTTGTTTTCAGCCATTATGCATATGACAATTTAGTATGTGGGGAAATCTGATAACTCAGAATGAGGTAGATCAGGGGATCCACACTTCTTGTGATGCTGGGCATGTACTACTGTTTATATACTTTTAGAACCAATGTTAGTGTTAACAATAATGTTTTTCATTCTTTCTGTGAGTACTCTTTTGACTGCTTATTTTTCTGTAAGGAAGCACTGGTGTAGGCTGATGGGGTGACCTGATTCCCTAATTGGCAGCTACTAGAGTCTCCCTTTTGGTTCTAGCTGCTTTGAGTAAAGGAACTGTTATCCAGTTGAGCATCACACCAGCATCTGTTGTAAACATTTGACAGACAGCTGAAGGAAGTAATTGAACTGCAACTATTTGCTATAGCTCCCATGGCATACCCCTAGCCAATTTGTTTCCAGCACCTTGTACTGAACTTTCACTGCAAACATTTCCATGCAGGGCAAAGGGATCAGGAGTCCTCAACCCATAGTGTTACAGCTCTCATGCAGGTTGAGGAGTAGGGAATCATCAGCCTTCAGTAGCAACTGGTGCTGTAGCTTCTGGAGAAGGCCAGGTATCAGGATCCTCAACACTGACAGTTGCCAGTGTTATAGCTCTTGGGCCCAGGGTATCTGGCACCCTTATCCCTAAAGATTTGACAACTCTTCTATTGACCCAGGCCTGTAGTTTCTCCCTCCTAGCTTTTCTACAGCCCTCTATCTACCCTCAGCATCAGCTTTCCCCACCTCTCACCTTATGCCTACTTCTACCATCCCTCTTCTTGATGCCCTGGTTGCTCTTCTGGAACTGTTCAGCTATCTCTTAATTCTCCTCTTGCCATCATCAGGAGACAGCTGGCCCTCTGTTGTTGCCCTTTTGCTATTTAACAACACTTTTCAACTGTCAGTGCCCCCACTGTTTTACCATGGATTAATGAAGTGTGGCCCTTTAAGCCTACAGCTTTCATAGCCCCTCCTCCATGGCTGCTACTACAGCTGCATAAGAACTCTAACACTTACAGGCTGGCTGAGGATTCCTGACTCCTCAGCATATATGAAGACTGTAACACTAGGGTGTGCCACTTGCTCCTCCTGCTCCAATCTATGACTGCCACCATTCACTGCTGCCAAATGCCAAGAGACACAACTGCTGCTTAAGACCAGGTTTTAAAGGGCTTCTCCTTCCTTACCCATGACTTCTATTCAAGTTGACTTAGAGGACCCCAGCCAACTAATTGGTGGTAAGGATTGCCCAAATTCCATTATAAATTATGATTTTCGCATACTTGTTAAAAAGTTTCTCCTATGAATTCTTTCCCTTTTTGTTTCACCCATTTGGATGATCATTAGTTCTTTTAACAGTAGCATTCTAAATTGCCTCCTCTCTAATCCTTTCTAAGCAATGTACTTCTAAATGTGCACCTCGGATGTATCAACCACTCTGGACTAGTCTAATGGTGTAATTTTGTTGATGTACTTCCCCAGCTAAGGTTGTTGTTAGATGCCTTCAAGTCAGGTCTGACTCAAAGTGACCCTCATAGGGTTTCAATAGCTGATTGTTTTGAGATTTCTTTAGAAGCAGATTGCCAAGTCCTTCCTCTGTTTTTGTGGTGCTAGGGGATCGAACTCAGGGCCTTAGAGACTTCAGAGCAGCACTCTGTTAACTGAGCTAAACCCCAGCCCCTGAGCTAATAGTGAACCATTAAAACTGGAGTGTTTGGCATATGATGTTGTTGTTGTTGTTAGGTGCCATCAAGTCATGTCCAACTCATAGCGACCCTCATAGGGCTTTCAATGGTTATTTCAGGATTGCCTCTGAGAGTGGATTGTCATGTCCTTTTCCAATTTTTGAGGTGCTGGGAATCAAACTCAGAGCCTCAGACTGCAGAGTGGCCTTCTACCAACTGAGCTAAATCCCAGCCCCACTTGGTTTATAACACATCATAATTTGTTTATAACCAGCTAGAAATAGTAGGGATTTCAGGAAAGGTAGAAGGGATTCCCAGTGTTCTGGAGATGACTGAAAGGGAATTCAGGGAAAATGAGATTGTGGACATGTAGGCAATTGCCTAGCTTACTGTATCCTTCTATGATTTGGAGCTTAATAAAATAACCTTCAGCCTCAGATACATCTGGTATGTACCTAAGGTCTCAGATTCATTGCCTGAGCTACTAGGCAAACTTCATAATTTTTGTTTCAATTTCTTTAAGCATAAAACAGAGGTAATAAACCCAATCTAATGGAGTTGTCAACTTTAAACAGATAAGTGGAAACAACTCAAGTGTACACCAATAGATGAATGAATGGATAAAGAAAATGTTATACACCCACACAATGGAATACTTCACAGCTTTAGAAAAGAAGAAATCTCACCATTTGTAACAACATGGATGAGTCTAGAAGACATTACACTAAATGAGATAAACCACACACAGAAGGACAAATATTGCATGATTCCACTATTATGAGGTATCTGTAATACCTCATAAATAAACACATAGAAGCAGAGAAAACAAAAGTGATTTGAAAAGACTAGGATACTGGCATGGGGGGATGTGGCATCACTGTTTAAAGATGAAAAACTCACTGTTATTTCTACTCATACAACTCTGTGACACCAAGTATGGGGGATTACCCCATACCTATGAAGTCTCCAATTCACAGTGAACACCAACTCATCTTACAATTTAATTTAATTCTGATACTAACTGTACCGCATTAGTTCAGACCCACAAAGATTAAGGATTCTGTCTCACAAGATTGTCCCCACTTCAGATGCCAGTCTTAAGTTTGTGCCTCCCATAATTTTGACTGGGCAAGTATAAATTGAAGTTTTCCTAGAATCCCTCCTCTGTTTCAATAATTTATTAGGAAGACTCAAAAAACTCAAGGAAACATTTACTTACATTTACCAGTTTATCAGAGAAGACATGACTCAGAAAAAAACAGATGGAAGACAAGGAGACATTGAGATATGGGGCAAGATGCAGAGATTTCATGCCCTCTCCAAGAATGACACCCTCCCACTCCCTCTGGGTTCACCAATGTGGAGGCTCTCCCAAACTCATATTTGAGGGATCTTATACACAGAGAATTGATCAGTTCTTTACTTAATTTCCTGTTCTCTTCTCTCTCTGGTGGATAAAAGATGGGGCTGAAACTTTCATGTTTCTAATCATGGCTTGGTTTTTCTGGTGATCCATCCCCCATCTAGGAGGCCACCAATAGTCTCTCTTTAAAACAAAAGATATTCCTGTCACCCAGAAAATCTAGTGAATTAGGAGCTCTGTTTCAGCAATGGGGCTAAAGACAAATAATATCACAAAAGATAAATCTAGCACCCCTATTGTCAGAGAAATTATAAAGATTTTTTTTTTATTAGAAATTTTTAATGTACATCATAATGTGATTCATTTTGACATGCTTTTCGTTGTGACAATTTTCATATATGCAATTTG
>VMDO01028999.1:0-23179 GCA_007922755.1 Pedetes capensis
CAGAAGTTTTGTTTTTCAAAAGGAAATAAAAATGCCCAAAAGATTGTTAACAAGAAATACTTGTTAAACACATGCATTAAACAACTGAACAAAAATTTCAATTTTACTCTATTATTACTATATGACAATTTGTCTAGCTACTGGTTCTCAGAAGGCATAAGTTTTCCCCAAACACTTCTTGGTTCTAAACCTAAAACTACAAAACAGAAGTAGTAGCTTGTATTTAATTTCTATCATATTCATCAATAACTAACCTACAAGAGAACTGACTACATTTGGATTTCATCCAATCAAATAAGAATCTTGAAATCAATCTTGAATACTGTGCTTCTCCATTAAAAGAGCAACATTTAAAACTACAGTACATGGACTGCCTGTCAAGGTTGAAAGGAACAATTGGTTGCATAGCAAGCGTTACACTAGAGGCCTGAGAAGTAGAAGTGTGGGTAATCCTGCAAAAGCTATTGGTTGAGCTACAATTCCCATGAAGACAATATTGCACCTGGTTTGAGGTGTGCTTCCACAGACAAATGAGAAACCTGTGGCTAGGACCAACTGAGTAGCAGAAGTGGTTGGTGTTTCTGTAGTTAGGTTCCATCTAGTTGATAGAACAGAAGAAACACCACCAGACACTGTGCCATGTCTGGCAATATTGTCAGTGCTTCTCTGCTGTTCACAGGGTTTTCTATGGCTTATTGTTTTGGGATTGTTTGTGGGAGTGGGCTGTCAAGTTCTTCTCTCATTTTTTGCAGTGCTGGGGATCAAACCCAGGGCCTCAGAGAACCCAGAGTAAGCACTCTACCAACTGAGTTAAACCCCAGTGCCAGCACAGGTTGTAGCAAGACAAAAGTAAAAGTGGATGGTGTCACCTGATATGATAGTGTGCTACTTGTTACAGCATTAGTAAGTATGCTGATACCAAGTCCAAAAGTCATTAAAAACACTCTAAGTTCTGTAGAAATTGTGTTGCCCAATTTAACTTTGGTGCATATATTCTAAACAGAAAAAGGTAAAAAATAACAACATAATAGTTCTCTGACTTATTAAATGGAAATTAAATAATGTGTTTGTCACCCCAAGTGTTGTTAGTTTGCCTCACTGTGGGAGCTTGCATGTTGCTGTGATGCTGAAAGCTATGCCTTCAGTATTTCAGATACTACTAGGGTCAAACATAGTGGACAGGTTTCACCTGAGCTTCTAGACTAAGACTAGGAAGAAGGACATGGCTAACCCACTCTCTAAACAACTAGCCATTGAAAACCCTATGAATAGCAGAGAAACACTGTCAGATATAGCAGTGGAAAAAGAGCCTCCCACATTGGAAGGCACTCAAAAGATGACTGGGGAAGAGTTGCCCCCTCAAAGTAATTGTTGTTGTTGTTAGATGCCGTCAAATCAGTATCCGACTCATAGCGACCCTACCTAAAACAGGGGAACCATTATTGTCAGTGCTTCTCTGCTGTTCATAGGGTTTTCAATGGCAGATTGATTTTTGGGAGTGGGTCGTTGGGTCTGTCACC
This sequence comes from Pedetes capensis, assembly GCA_007922755.1. NCBI lineage: Eukaryota > Metazoa > Chordata > Mammalia > Rodentia > Pedetidae > Pedetes > Pedetes capensis. The sequence goes on from VMDO01028999.1 coordinate 1,521, forward strand.
CAAGCCTACAGCACCTGGTGTTCCCAGGCAGTCTCCCATCCAAGTACTAACCAGGCCCAACCCTGCCTACCTTCTGAGATCTGACGGGATCGGATGCCACAGGACTACGGCTGCAGGCCCTCAAAGTAGAGTTGACCTTAATGATAGGAATGGAGTAAAGCTCCAAGGACCTCCATTTGCTGATGTGGCACCACTCAAAATGAGAAAGAACATCTGTAAATCCTCATTACTAATTGGAACATGGAATGTATGTAGTATCTAGGAAAATTAGCAATCATCAAAGGGGAAATGGAACAAATAAACATCAAAATTCTAGGCATCAGTGAACTAAAATGGACTGGCATGGATCATTTTGAATCAGATAATCATATGATCTACTATGCCAGAAATGACAGATTAAAGAGAAATGAGTTGCATTCATCATCAAAAAAGATATCTCAAGATCTATCGTGAAGTATAATGCTGTCAGTGATAGAATAATATCCATACACCCACAAGGAAGGCCAGTTAATATGAATATTATTTGAATTTATGCACCCACTACTAATGTTACAAATGAAGATAGGAAAGATTTTTACCAGCTTCTGCAATCTGAAGTCAAACATGCAATCTGGATGTACTGGTGATTACTAGTGACTGGAATGCAAAAATTGGAAACAAAGAGGAAGGCTCAGTAGTTGGGAAATATGGCATTGGTGACAGAAACAATGCTGGAGATCACGTGATAGAATTTTGTGAGACCAGCGACCTTTGTATTGCAAATACATTTTTCACCAACATAAATGGTGATTATATACATGGAATTCACCAGAGGGAATGTACAAGAATCAAATTGACTACATTTGTGGAAAGAGACAATAGAAAAGCTCAATATTAAAAACCAGAACATGACCATAACAAATTATGGAAAGTATTGTGAAAAATGAGAATACCTGAGCACTTAATCGTACTCATGAGGAATCTGTGCACGGACCAGAAGGCAGTCGTGCAAACAGAACAAGGAAATACTGCCTGGTTTAAAGTCAAGAAATGTGTATGTCAAGGCTGTATCATTTCACCATATCTATGCTGAGCAAATAATCTGAGAAGCTGGACATTATGTAGAAGAACCTGGCATCATGATTGGAGGAAGACTCATTAATAACCTGCATTATGCAGATGACACAACTCTGCTTGTTGAAAGTGAACAGGATTTAAAATATTTATTGATGAAGATCAAAGAACAAAGTCTTCAGTATGGATTGCACCTAAACATCAAGAAAACAAAAATCCTTACAACTGGGTCAGTAGGCAACTCCATGATAAATGGAGAAAAGGTTGAGGTTGTCCAAGATTTTGCTTTACTTGGTTCTACAATCAACGCCCACAGAAAGTAGCAGTCAAGAAATCAAAAGACACATTGCATTATTGTAACACAATGCAAAAGCTGTTGCAAAAGACTTCTGTAAGGCGTTCAAAAGTAAAGATATCACATTGAAGACAAAGGTGTGCCTGACTCATGCCATGGTATTGTCAGTCACATCATACGGTTGTGAAAGCTAAACAATGAATAAGGGAGATAGAAGAATTGATGCTTTTGAATTATGGTGCTGAAGATGAATATTGAATATCCATCCCATGAACTGCCAAAAGAACCAACAGTTCTGCCCTAAAAGAAGTGTAACCAGAGGGCTCCTTAGAAGCAAGGAAGGCTAGACTGCATCTTACATATTTCAGACATGTACTCGGGAGAGACCAATCCCTAGGGAAGAACATCATGTTTGGGAATGTGGCAGATCAACGAAAAAGAGGATGACCCTTAACTAGATAGATTGTATACTGTGTCTGCAACAATGGGCTTAAACATTAAAATATCATGTGCCTGGCACAGAATCGGAGAGTATTCTGTTCTGTTGTACATATGGTCACTACGATTCGGATCCAACTTGATGGCACCTAACAACACCAACACGAGATAACATAGCTCCAGTCATTTTTTGTGGTACTTGGGGGTTGCCAAGGCCTTGCACATATTTTGCAAGTGCTCTACTCCTGGGCTTCACCTTCAACCCTTTTAAAAATAATTTTATTTTGTTTTGAGATCGAGTTAAGTAGGCTGCCTATGGCTTCTTGCCTCAGCCTCCTGAGTTTCAGGAATTACAGGCATGCACCATGTCATACTATTTTAAATATGAACAGTTTATAAGATTTATTTTATAGGTTATTTATCTCAATATAGAAAGAAAGATAAGCAGACATTGATCAGAGAATCTATCTGTTCATCCATAAATAAAGGTTACCTAATTTGATCCACTTTACTTATTTACTTATTTATTTACTGTGGTACTAGGGTGTTGAACCCAGGGCCTCACACATGCTTTTGGAATTACTCTACCCCTGGGTTGCACTCCCAACTCATTTTTCATTTTTTATCTTTTTATGTGTGTGTGCGTGTGTGTGGTACGAAGGGTTGAACCCAGGGCCTCCGGCCTGCATGCTCTGCAAGTGCTGGACCACTGAGTTGCACCCTCAGCTCATTTTTTTTTTTACTTTTTCAGACAGGGTCTTGCTAAATTACGTTGGCTGCCTCTGGCCTCGAACCTGCAATCCTCTTTCCACCTCCTGAGCCACTGGGATTACAAGTGGGAGCCAACTGAACTCAGCCTTTCTAGGTATTTTTTAATGTATTTCATGACCCATGACAAAGTGCTTCAATATTTAAGTTACCCCAACTAAGAAAGACTATTTAGCACTCAATTACAAGTTATTAGATAACTATAACAGGATCCAGGAGAATTCCAGAGGGAATCCCCCAGCTGTCACAAGGCCATCAGGTGCTACTAGAAGACATGGATCTAAGTGGATTTACCTAGAAGGCATTAAATGAGTGTCTCCTTTAAAATTCTGAACCGCAAGAGGGAACATTGTATCAATGAGGTCATTACAATAATTAATAAATCTCTCTCTAGAGAGTGAAACTTACTAAGCAAACAGCCTAATTTCAAGATATGTCCAAAACAAATATTCCTATGGTTTACATGAAGTGAAGGGAGACCACAGATTAGAATTCAATGTGCTTTGTGTCTCACATCTAAGATGGCTTCAATTGATGAGACTGTCTTGAGAACGAGTGGCATAATTCCAAATAGTTGCCTTCAAAATGCCACACTTTTTATCTACCTTGTCCACACTCCAAAGTTTGGCTTTGAGAAACAATTCCTCTGTAAGCCACTAAAAGAATCAGAAACTGTTTTGCTCTGACCCTATGGAAAATCCAGTTCCAAAATTGAATCCTATAGCTCATGTACCTGCAGCTGAATTACTGAATGCAAATAAGCCAGTGGAAGATGAAGATGGACTTGCAAGGGGTCTCAACATTAAACCTACCTAGACCAGGTGTAGAGGAAGTAAGCCCAGTAGTTGAAATAGCAGTTCCCTTTGCAGAACCAAAAGTGAACCTCCCTGTAGGGGCACTAGTTCCTCCAAATTTAAACCTAATCATGACTCCAAACCCTAGAAGGTAGTAAGACAAGAATGGAAGAAAAAATATTTAGAGATCTCAATGAGACCTCCAAATGTCATTGGATGTGAATGGAAGCCACACTGGAATCGCTGTCTTATACTCCACACTCCTAGAAATACCAGTTGAAATAATTTAATAAGAGCATTCTTAAATACAAAACAAAGTTTTTCCTGAGAGAAAGACAATTATTCAGGTTTCCACCAGACAAGGAATTCTTATTTATGAGCAAAAGCTGAAGTTGCTTAATGCACGCAGATGACTTGAATGAGATATGTACCTTAATAGCTGGAAATATAATGAGGGACTGAGTATGATATGAAGCCACAGGTTTATGGTCCCAAGCTCCTCAATCAGCAGAGACTTCTTGTTGTTGTTAGGTGCCGTTGAGTCAGTATTCGAATCATAGGGACCCTATGTACAACAGGTGAAACACTATTTTCAGTGCTTCTGTGCTATTCATAGGGTTTTCAATGGCAGATTGATTTTTGGGAGTGCATTGCTGGGTCCTTAGTGAAGCATAAATCTGGGTAAAATCTACAAGAGAATGGAAAAGACTAAGGAGACATGTGAGACTCCCAATCTGGGGATGCCAAAGATATACAGATGGCTTGAATTCAGTTTGCTTCTGTGGCATGGAAACTTCAAGCTAAAATGTTAACATGAAAACTGGTTAGGAATTGATGTAACCTTCAGGGTCTAGGAAAGTTGCCCATGATATCACTCAACAGGGATATCTCTGTCTTAGGTAACACATTATAAAAATAAAGCCCTCAGAAGATTAACTTGATGGACAAGAATCATAAAACATGTAAGTCATCTTGAGACACTAAAAATGAGAAAACCCTTTCCAAAGATTTAGAGATAATAGAGCAATATGAATGGAACATTAAAATATATGTTTAATATGCTCCAATGGCTCAAGAAGAAATACCATCTATAAAACAAACATGTGACAGTGAAAAGAACCAAGAAGAAATCCAAGAAGTAGATAGAAGTATTAGAAATAAAAAAGCTCAAGAGATAGACTTAAATAAAAAGCTAGACACAACTGAAAAGAAAAAACCCTCAGTGAACTGGAAGAGAGGACAAGAAACTGCCAGAACACAGAGTAGATAAGAATAATGGAAAAGAAGAGAGAAATTAAGAGATAAGGAGAAAAGGCTGTTTCAATGCATATCCAGAAGGAATGTAGAAGACAAAATATAATGACAGAGACAATATCATAGGGTTAATAAATGAGTTTTCTAGAACTGAAGAAAAATGATTTCTCAGATTAAAAAGGCCACTAAATGGAAGCAAGCAACCTTTCACCACCACCACCACACACACACACCCCTTTATTTACAATATAGTGAAATTCTACATTAGGTATAGAGAAAAGTTCTGAAAGTTACCAAAGGAAAAAAAGACTCATGTAATAAACAATATCGGTAGAAAGCACCACACTATCAACAATAGATATTAGAAGACAATAGAAAACATCTTAAAGTGCTACATGGAAATCATTGTGAATTTGTAAGCATATCCCAGTCAAGATTAATAGAGTGGGGTGTGCCTAAAACTTCTTGTTGTTGTTAGGGGCCATTGAGTCAGGTCCAACTCATTGTGCCCCTCATAGGGTTTTCAATGGCTGATTGTTTGGGGATTACTTTGGGAGTGGATTGCCATATCCTTCTCCCGGGTTTTTGTGGTGCTTGGGATCAAACTTGGGTCCTCAGAGAGCGTGAAGTAGCACTCACTCTACCAACTGAGCTAGACCCTAGCTTTTACAAAATAGCTATGAACAGTAATTTTAAGTAATAAATTTCAAAAATATTTCATGAAAGTTAAGAGTCCCATTATTTTATTGGCCACTGAGGGGGAAAAACACCAGCCTGTCATAATTCCATATACTTTTTGAAAGAGCTCTTTTCACTGATTTTATCAATATGTGGACATTAAGGAGAAAGTATAAGCGCTGGGTGTGGTGGCACACACCTGTGATCCCAGTGATTCAGGAGAAGGAGGCAGGAGGATTAGAGTTCAAGGCCAGAGGCAGCCTAGTGAGACACTGCCTCAAAAAATAAAAAAAATAAATATAAAAGGAGGGCCTGGGGATGTAGCTCAGTGATAGAGCACTTGCAAAGTAGGTACAAGGCCCTGGGCTCAACCCCCAAGGAAAGAAAGAAAGAAAAGGAAAGAAAGAAAAGGAAGGAAAGGAAGAAAAGAAGGAAATAAGGAAGGAAGGAAAAGGGAAGGAAGGAAAAGGAAAGGAAGGAAGGATAAGCAAATAATTTGGTTAAGGTATCTCTAAACTTCACATTTATAATCCAATTTTCAACCCAAATCTCTATGTCACCAACAGCACTGTTTCTGCCTTGTTTTTATTTTTTGTTTGACACAGAGTCTCACTAGGTAGCCCAATCTGGCCTTTAACTCATGATCCTCCTGTCTCAGCCTCTGGAATACTGGGATTACAGGCATGCACCAAAGCATTTCATAAAAGAACTAAAACACATTTTTGCTATGTTCTTAAATCAGTTTTGCAAATATGTAGACTAGTTCCTCCCACTACACTCAGCTCCTTGTTTATTTTTTAAAATCTATTTTGCTTAACAAGTTTCTGACAAAGGTGTTTTTAAGTGTCTCATTATTATTATGAATAATCAATTTCTCCTTATATTCCCACTGTCTTTTCCTTTATATATTTCAAAACCACATTATTGGGGTTGTATGTTAGAGTTTGTGGTAGTCTCTTGGTAGATTTTCTTCTCTTCATCAGTATGAAGTCCCTTCTTATTAGTAAATTGCCTTAAATCATATTTTGTCTGACATTCATGTTGCCTCACCATTTTTCTTTTGGATGGTATTTGTCTAGTATGCCTTTTTCTAACCCCTTGTTTAAAACCTTCATGTGTCATTTTAATTATGATTTTTGTAAATAGTATAGCTGAAATTTTAATATTTTAAAAATTCAATATGATAGTCTCTTAAAGAGTTTATTTATTTATTTGTTTGTTTGTTTATTCAGTACTGAGAGCCTGAACACAGGGTTTGGAGCATACTTTACAAGCGCTCTATCACTGAGCTGCACCTCCTTTTTAAAAAATTAATTAATTATTTACTTATTTACTTATTTATTTATTTTTAGTTTTTTGAGACAGGGTCTTGCTAAATTATGCAGACTGCCTCTGGTCTCGAACTTGCAATCCTCCTGCCTCCACCTCCCAAGCCTCTGGGATTACAGGTGTGTGCATACCTCCTTTTTTATTTCTTATTTTTTATTTCAAGACACGGTATCTCTAAGCTACACAGACTGCCTAGGTCCTCAAACTTGTGATCCTTCCACCTTAGCTTCCTGAGTCACTGGGATTATAGGCATGTTCCACTATACCTGGCATTAATAAATAAGTTTGATTTATTTACATTTACTGTGACTGACACAATTGGGCTATTCCTTACATCTTATTTTATGTTTTATGTTTTATATGCTCTATGATTCTTTTTGGGAGAAGTGCCCAGCAGCCTACTCCTCAAAAAAACAATCTGCCATTGAAAATCCTATGAATAGCAGAGAAGCACTGATAATAGTGTTTCACCTGTTGTACATAGGGTCGCTATGAGTTAAACACCGACTTGATGGCACCTAACAACAACAACAACATGCTTCTTATATCTATTTTGCATACTTGGATTAATGGAATTTTCTTCACTCCTTTAATTTTCACAAGTATGAAAGTTATATATTCTAATTATGTTAATTTATGAGTACTCTTGAATTCTTTTAGCATACAAATTTTAATTCATGGTTTTCTAACAAAGTCTGAAGTCAGTCAGTATTTCCTAACCTTTTGGTGTCCATGTACATATCTTTTTTTTTTTTTTTTTTTTTTGCAGTACTGGGAAGTTGAACTTGGCCCTCATTCATGCATGATTTTTCCAAGTCCTCTACCACTGAGCTGCACCCCTAGGCCATTTTTGACTTTGGATTTTCAGACAAGGTCTTGCTAAATTATGCAGGCTGCCTCTGGGCTCAAATTTGCTATCCTTCTGCCTCTACCTCCAGAGTCACTGGGATTAAAGGTGTGTGTCACCATGCCACACTACATATCATTATTTTATTTAAAAATAGAAAACCAGTCTGCACTCCCTATCTGTGGTATCAGTGGGCATATCTTCTCTGCCTTGAGTTCTCCTACACAATTTCTATTAATTTTATAGTGACCTCTCCTATCTAACATGGCTTAACAGCTTAAAGGTAACAACAACAAAAAAAAAACAGTTTTGTATGTTGATCCCAGTTTACGTTTCTATCTTTGGGTGACGCAATGTAAACATTCATATTCAAGGAAAAAAAATACTAGATGGTAAAGGGCTTCTTCAGAAAACCCACTAGACCCAGAGAAATCATCAGAGCTCACAAGAAGGACTACTGGGAATGGACAGATGTTCCCAGCCTGGCAATCCAATCTAAATGGGGCTCCCTAAATTAACTAAGTGAGACTGAAGAAGAAGAAAACAATACAGTGAGTACTGATGCCTATCAGAATGTTCTAGTCTCTTAAATGCATGGGAGCCCCAGTTTCCTCACTTCTAAAATTCTGGTGGTTCCACTAAGTGAGTAACCAAAATATTTTTTAAAATAAGTTCACTAAGGACTCTCTGCATATATTATCCTACCTAATTTAATTTCATGTAAAATGCTATGTGAAAGCTTTCCAAAATATAATGCTGGGGTTATCCTTGCTGTCAATAAAGGATCAGCAAATCAAGGATAATTAGGGAGCACTCTCAGCTGGCCCAGAGAGTGAATATAAATTAGATTTCAAATTGTAATTTAAAAAAATTACTACACATTTATCTCATTTATTAGCATGCAAATTATTTGCATTGTGTACTACCTACTGTCATTTATAGATCCTGGGAGTGCTCTGGGCAGTAGGAACCTGATCAAGGATCAATAAATGATGGGAGGTCATTTGGGGACATACCTCTGTACAACTCAAGTTCCTGAATCTCATGTAATATAAAGAGTAAAAGACAAAGGGAAGCATTTACAGAATCTGAACTCCCTTATATTTGTGACCTTAAGATCAAATCATTAAAGGATTTCAATCTCCATTATATACTTGAGGAAACTGAGGCACTAAGACACTAAATAACTCTCTCAAGGACAAGTGACTAGTAAGTGAAGGAACTCGAAACAATACTTCTATTTTAATATCAGCTTAAGCAACACATCATTAGGGAGATAAATCCGCTGTGTCTCAAAAGGCACAGAGATTAGTTCAAGTCCAAGTACCTATTATAAAACATTTCAGCATAAATGTGTAGGGAGTTCCATCTCACAAAGTATAAAGGATTTTTTGAAATCATTGATACCACCATTTCCTTACATTTCTTTGAGAAATGACTATCAAGGAGTAACTAGCATAGTAACTCACTCATATAATTTATTTAAAATCATTCCTACCTTCTTGGAAGCAAATAGACTATTCTTTATAAGCAGCATTTTCCCTAAACTGTCTAGTTACTTGAAAACCATCAAGTTCCATGAATGCACTTCACCTTCTCAAGAACATTATGACTAAAGAGATCTGGTTGGAAAACTCACACAATGTGATTAGTCATGTTATAAAACCATGCCTATAAGTAGGAACCTACTTATAGTACAAATGGTTCTTTAGCATATCATTCATTAGAGGCAGAAAAGCAAAAGAAAACTACAAATTCACTGAAGAAACCCCTTAATCCATCAAGATATAAAATCTTTTAGAAAAAATACTGAAGAGGAAAGTAGAAATATCTAAGTCTCAAGACACCGTAAGGACTTTATTTGCCACTAATAGTTATGTATGTCAATTCTGGAAATAAAAACTGGGTTATAATGTTTTATTCTAAGTGAGTTTCCAGAAAGAAATGAATAAAGAGAGGTAAAATCTTTTTTTATTATATATTTATTTATTTATTTATTTTTGTGGTACTAGGGGTTGAACCCAGGGCCTTGCGCTTGCATGCTTTGCAAGTGCTGGACCACTGAGCTGCACCCCTAACCCGTTTTTTCACTTTTTGAGACAGGGTCTCACTAAATTATGCAGACTGCCTCTGTTCTCAAACTTGCAGTCCTCCTGCCTCTGCCTCTTGGGTCACTGGGATTACAGGCGTGTGTCCCCATGCCCAGCGAAAGAGGTAAAATCTGCACAGGAATTTTGAAGGACATAAGGAGGGCTTAAACTTATAATGGTGGCAATTTTATTTGATTCGAAAACAAAATACAGGGCTTCTGAAAATGGTGTACCGGTTTTGAGTTCATATTGAATATATTAAGCAGTATAATTTACAGATTATCTTTCACATTAAGTTTTTTCTCCCATTCATACTTTAACTTCTCAAAGCCATAAGATTGGAATCTAATTTTAAGAGCTAAAAAGATTTTTGTAATTCCAAAATTGAGCCCAAATTTCCAAATATTTAAAGTGTGAAGTGGGGGCAGAGCTCAGTGATACAGCGGTTTTCTTGTGTGGTTGAGTACCTGGGTTCCATTCCCAGCACCACAAAAAACTGTGATATTGCAGAACACTGTAAATTGCTATAAAGTAGGACTCATTTTGAGTGAATAATGCTAGCAGTTATAAAATTGGAAAAGGAAAGACCAGGGTTGGTACCAAAGGGGAGGATGGCAGAAGGATTCAAGAATGAGAGAATCTTGGAGGAGCTGAACACAAGAAAAAGAGGGCATAGAGGACAGAGCCTGAGGAGGGCCCCTCTGTGTGTAAAGGGGATAAAGGGACCTACAAGAGGGCAAAGCATAAAGAGGGAAGACCAGGGGTATTGGCGGGGCTGGGAGAAGGGAAAAAGAGTAAAACACTTCAGAGAACTAGTCAAGGAAACAAAGAATGAAAGGAATTCAAATGCAAAATATAGCTTAAAATATATGCCTGTATTTAGAAGAATTGGATTCAAAACTTTAGAGAGGAAGGGAGGGAAGGAAGGAAGGAAGCAGAAGAGAAGAGAAAAGGAGAGGAGAGAAGAGAAGAGAAAAAAGAAAAGAAAAAAGAAGGGAAGAGCCTGGAAACCTGTGATTGTTGTTGTTAGGTGCCATGGAGTCGGTATCCGACTCATAGCGACCCTCATATGGTTTTCAATGGCTGACAGTTTCGGGATTGCCTTGGGAGTGGGTTGCCAGGCCCTTCTCCCATTTTTGCAGTGCTGGGAGTTGAACTTGGGATCTCAGAGACAGCAGCGCAGCGCTCTACCCACTGAGCTAAATCCCAGCCCTGGAAACCTGTGAAGCATGGTATTAATAAACACTTTTACAAATGTGCAAGTAAGCAAAATTGTCAATTAAAGATCTCAAAAACTATCATTGTATAAGGAAAAAGATATGGTTAATGTAAAGATTTTTAAAAATAAATCTTTACTTTATTCAGAGCCTCAATCCACAAAAAAAAGATAATAAAGTATATGCTTTTGAAAAATAAGCATGAAAAATAAGCATGTAATGTTTAATTTTTTATTTTAATTGTTTTATTTTTTATTTTTTTATTTTTTTATTGTGGCTACATATATGTATGTTATATATATATGTATATGTATATATATGTATGCATATATATGTATATGTATGTGTATATGTATATATACATATATATGTATGTGTGTATGTATATATATATATATATATATATAGAGAGAGAGAGAGAGAGAGAGAGAGAGAGAGAGAGAGTTGCTATGAGCCAGACCGGACTCAAAGGCACCTAATAACAACAACAATAACAACAACAACACACACGCACATGCACACACACACATATAGAACATAAAAGTTATCATTTTAACTACTGTTAAGTATAAATTCAAGGGCATTAAATACATTTACAATGTTGTTCAACTGTTAGCACTATCTATTTACAAAACATTCTCATCATCCCAAACAGAAACTTTGTACTATTTGAATACTAAGTCCTCATTCTCTCCTCTCCCAATCCTTGGCTACCCCTCTACTTTCTTTCTGTATGAATTTCCCTATTCTAAGTACCTCAGATAAGTGAAATCATATAATATTTGTATTATTTATATGCATATCTGTACACTAGGAACAACCTAAACACCCAACAAAGGTACATGAATGAAAAATTTTAAAAGTGGTATAGTCATATAAAGGAATATTTCTACAGCAATAAAAATACATTTAAAAATCTTAAAAACAGTATTGGTCATAAAATGTCACAGAAGAGTTAAGTACAGTATACCATTTATATAAATGTTAAAGACACATAAAAATATATTACAAATCATTTTGGCTATATTTCAATTCACTTATGAACATATGTTGGAAAATATATACCAACTTCAGAAAAGCAATTCTCTCTGGGGTGGGAAGGAAATGAGGCTGGAAAGGCATACAAAAAGGAGGGTATGGTGTTTTAATTCCTAAAAAAAATCAAGGGAATGGGGATGAAGCCCAGTGGTAGAGCACATGCTCAGAATGTACAAGGCCCTGGGTTCAATCTCTACTATCTCAAAAAAAAAAATCAGCATCTAAAGATATGTGGCAAAATTGTAAAAATTGTTAAATCTTTGATGGGTACATGGTGATCATGTATAATTGTATCTGTCTTTTTCTGTTTGAAGTATTTCATAATTTTTAAAAGAAGGACCACTTAATGTTTTAGGATGGCAGAAAATAAAACAGTATGTATGCTCTTAAGAGGGAGGTGTGCTATAAGATCAATTATAACTTTTATTCTTGTAGTCAACTTAATTGTCTGCTTTATAAAAATTTTTAAATTAAAATTAATACAGATTCATATAATCTTTGTAAAAGATATTCATAAGGAAAGCTAATCAGTGTTGAGTGTTACTATGGCACTTGAATCTCCTATGATGCATATATTTTTTAAGTAAATCATTTTAAAAGTCTCTATACCTATTAGTAAAAAAAAAATGCATTGTATAAAGAACACCACAGCTTGCCACTGCTGCTCTAGCACACAGAAACTGGATGGCCAAATCCAAACACTCAAGTGGGGCAAAAACTCCCAGCTCAAGTCCAGATTCCTAGCCTTCTTATTAGGCTTCCTATTAAGCCCAGTGAAATTGAAGACTGAAGTTATATAAATAATTTCAAGTAATCAAGATTTTATGGGGTTATTTTTATAACATGGAATAATTGAAAATAAGTCTTCTGTTGCTGTTTTACTTAGACTAAATAGATTATAGCCAACTCATTGTGGAATACTAGGCTAATATTAATAATGCAATATATAAAGACTATGAAGCAAATTCCCAAAATAAATAGTATTAAGTAAAAAGAACAACAACAACAAAAATGTATAAACAAAAATCATAGCCAGGTGACCTGGCACACACATGTAATCCCAGCGTTGGGAGACTGAGGCAGGAGGATCTTGAGTTTGAGGCCAGAAGCAGCCTGTGCAACTTAAGGAGATCCTGTTTCAAAATTTTAAAAAGGTTAGAGCAGGGCTAGGGTCCAAATCAGTGGTAGAGCACTTGCAAAAAAGCATGAATGGGGCCCTGTTTTCAACCTCCAAGTACTGCAAAAAAAAAAAAAACAAAAAAAAAAAACAATAATGTAAAAAATATGGGGACATATAGATAAAAACAAGAGGGGATCAAAATTGCCATATTATGATAAAGAAATGGGTGAAATTTTTCATCTTTAATTTCTTTCAATGTTGGCTTAACAAATTATTTAACCAGAGTTTTAAAAGTGATTTTATATATTATAAAAGGATTAGCTAAATGATGTCCCTTTTTCATAGCTATAATCCTACAGAAACTTTTGGGTGTATTTTTTATCTCTTACATCTCTAAACTTTCATTACTTTAAAACCAATCTAACAGTCAAATTCAGTTACAACAGCGCTGGACTAGGCAAGTCAGAGAAATTCTGTTTCAACTTCTGCCTCTAGATCTCATCTGTTATCAAGGTAGAATGAATAAGAATATTAGACTTAATCAAGTGGTTTCTATTCTCTGAGATCCACTCACTGACAGCATGACCCTAGGAAAGTCACTGAACCTCTCTAATTGAGATGTTCCACAACTTCTAAGTTTCTGTATTTGGGACATTCTCCATAGACGCCAAGGGCTTGCAGAGTCATCTCTGATCCTAGCCCCATCCCCTACCTCTCTATTTCCTCAACAGAGGAAAAAAGTGCTTTAGCATTGAACTCTTCCTAGCCAGGGGCAAGCCATACCTTGAAAAGGCAATTATATCACTAAAGAGTAATAATATTTATTTACTAGGAAGAAGAAATCAGTTAATATGTATTCAACACTTGCACATCTGGCACTGTACAAAGAATTTCATATATGTGATATAGCTATCACACAGCTTCCTGGGCCCTACGGCAGAAACACAGAACCAACTTCTGGAATATTCACATTCTCCATGATTTCCCCATCCATACAAAAGGTTGAAAACCAAAGATCTAAGGCCAATGTCTTTCAAACTGTGAATGACAATTCATTAGTGGGTTTGGGTGTACATTTTTAAAAGATATAATGGAAAGTGTCAGAGTACATTGCATGTAATAAGTACTGTTTTTGCAAAAACAGTTATCAGTTATATATCCTGTATGTGTTTACTGGGGGACACATTATAAAATTTATTTCATACTGTGATTCATAGCCAGAAGGTCTACAAAACAGTGGCTGGGCATTACTGGCTTAGAATCGATGCATAATAAAGCAGAATAAAAACTAAAAAGCAAGGAAGAAAAAGGAGATAAAATAACATATGTAACATAAACTCCAAAAGTATCTACACAATCAAGAAAATGCAAGATACTGAAATCATGACCATTCACAGTAACAAGTAGAATATCATATAGGTAATGATATATATGTGGTACAGGTATTTGGCCAAAAAGCCAATAACTTTAGCCAATAACTTAAATAGTGTACCCCCATTTTTAAACCACAGATAATAACAATCAGAATAGAAAATTATTCAAACTTCATTATCACCTCTGCCAAATGGGATGGAAGGTTTTTTTTTTGTTTTGTTTTGTTTTTTTAAAAACATAGTAGCAGAGAGAAGGGCAGAAGTTTAGTGCATTCGTAATCTAATTCCAATCCCTGGAAAATCCAAAGTATCTATCGGTTAAAACCATCCTGTTTCTCCTTGCTTACAACTTCGATAATATAGAGGGGTTCTGTTCATCACAGCCAGTCAGTCCCGAATCCTTCAAATAATTAGCGCGCCATCCCTCTCTCCCTTTCCGTTTGTTTAAACCAAATCACGCAATTCATGAGAAACTAGGATCGTAACTCTCCCCTACGTGAAGTTAGCCATATTCCCAAGCAGTGGCAGGCGGGCGACGCACCTCCGTCTCTCCACTCCAAGGCGGGAAAACCTGGGCAGCCGGCCTCAGGATTTTCCCAGAACTGGGATCTACTCTTATCTCCAAGCCGGTGTCCCACAGAAGTCTCTGGGCAGCTGACGTGGTGCTCCCCCAGGGGCTTTGAGCCACACAGACTAGCCTAAGTAGAAAATAAAAAGTGCAATCCCATCCCCCCTCTTCAAACTCACACCCGGGCGAGCTGAACTGGAACAGAAACACAACGCGCGTCTCTGTCACCCGAGAGGGGAACGCGGGGAGCCAGTGCGGAACGGTTGCAAAATCTTCTCATCCCCTAGCCCCCTGACCTTACCCTTCAGCACTCACCGCTCCAGATCTGTGGGAGATAAAAGACTCCTCAGATCTGGAATTCATAGCAGAAAAAGAATAATGGAGAGCAAAGTCTATCAACGACTGGAACAAACGAAAACATTGAAAACTTACCTTAGTGGCAGCTGAGGCTCACTGTCCCGTCAGCAAAGTAAATGCGCAAGGCTCCGAGACTGCTTAGTCACCAAACGGGCCAAATCTGCTCAAGTCAGAGCGAAGGGACTTAGTCGGACAGAAGCTAACCAAGACTGAGGCTGAACTAGGATCGACGTATTTAAGAAGAGGGACGGCCATTGACCCTGAACGGGACGCGATCTGATTGGTTGATTCTGGTATTGTTTCAAAGAAGACTCTCCTATGATTGGTCAGGAAAGTCAAGCGGGAATCCTAGGTGGTGGTTGGGGGTGGGAGATAACAAAGTTGTCACCCAGGCAACAGCTAGACGCAGAGCTCTCCTGCGTGTATTTTCGGAACCTAGGCAGCGACCCGAAAACTGACCAAGGTGAGGAAAACCACCTCAGGAGGGGGAAAGACTGGGTCTTCAAATGCCGTGACTACCACAGAAACTGGGGAGAACTCTAGATACTGAGAGATACTTAAAAGAGCCACACATTACCCAAAGTAGATGCCAACCAATTCCCTAAATTCTGCTCCACTACATACTAGAAGCAGGATGCTGCTTTAACAGAACTCAGTCTGTCAGGATGCGGGATATAGGGCAGTTATACCAGGAGATGGGTGCTGATCGACTGTCAGAAGGCTAAAATGAACCTCTGAAGTTTTCCCAATTGATCTTTTTAAATTCTTTCACACACTTCATCCCATTAAAAATGACTAATTTAAGGCCAGGAGTGTTGGCGTCTGTAACCCCAGAGCTTGGGAAGCTGAGGTAGAAAGAAAATTCAAGGCCAGCTTGAGCTACATAGCTAGACTCTGTCTCAAGAAAAAAAAAAATGGCGAAAAGAAGTACTATTTGGGGCGTGTAAACCATGGTTTCTTCAAGTAGATCCAGGTGCTCCAAGTTGGAGCAGCCCCTGTACCTTCTGTTTTTGTATGTGCGTTGTTGCTGTTAGGTGCAGTCAAGCCAGGCGCGACTCAAACTGACCCTTTGTACAGCAGACAAAACACTATCCAACATTGCGCCGTGCCTGGCACTATGTCAATGCTTCTCTGTTATTCATAGGGTTTTTGATGGGTGATTGTTTTGGGAGTGGGCTGCCAGGTACTTCTCCTACGCCTACAGAACCCAGTATTCCCAGGTGGTCTCCCATCCAAGGACTAACCAGACCTCACCCTGTTTAGCTTCCGAGATTTGACGTGGTACGGCTGTAGACTTTGTGTATACAGGCATGATTTATTCTGGACTAGCATGTCTTGGTTAGAATATATTGGGAGTGGAGGGGTATAAACACCATTTAGACTGAAAAATATAGTCCGTTTAGACGGAAAAAATATGGCTCTTGCCACTTGGTATGTAAACAATGCTGTGTGTATGACAATTCCAATGGCTGGAGAGGTTTCTAGGTGTTGTTTTGTTTTGTTTTGTTTTGTTTTGTTTTAATACTGAGGGGTTGAACTTAGGGTCTCATGCACACCTGGCAAGTGCTGTACCACTGAGCCACACCCTCCATCCCTTTTTAAATTTTTATTTTGAGACAGACTCTCACTAAATCGCGCAGGCTGTCTCTGGTCTCAAACTCGCAATCCTCCCCCCCTCCACCTGCAGAGTTCGCTGGGATTATCGGTGTGTGCTACAGCGCAGGGCAGAGCGATGTTTTGAATAAAAATTTTTTTTTAGACAGAGTCTTTCTATGTAGCTCAGTCTGGCTTTAAACTTGCCTTTCTCCTTGCCTCAGCCTTCCGAGTGCTGGGATTAAAGGCATATGCCACCGTGCCTAGCTTGGAATGGTTTTTACCTATTTAAGTAAACTAATCTGTTTTTGCCTATTTAAGTAAGTTAAGTATGTTCCAAAACAATACTATTTGGAGATTTTTTGTTGTTGTTACCCTGACTTTATTTACTATATGTACTTCAGTTAATAAAGTATCATTTATTTTAGAATTATCTATAATTCAGAGTTTTCATTAATTTAACTTAGACTTTAAAGTAGTTAAAGTCAAAGAGCCACTCTTCTTGATACTGGGGGTGAGAGCAAATGAAATAGGAAGTATGATCCCAGTCTCAGGATCAGAGTCTGATCTTGCTTCAGTGCCAAAGGTCTTAAGCTAACCTGATTGAACATTTGTAGGCCCTACCTGGCTCCAGTGTTTTGCTAATGAACTGGTTCTGGAGTATCTGTTGTTTTAGCTAGTTATGGCTACTACCAAGATAGATCCTTCAACTACATTTCTCTCTCTCATGTCCCTAAGGGCTCAGATCTATAAGGGAAAAGTCAAAGCTCTGTTGGGAAATGTCATTGATATTTGCCTAGCAAAGGAGACTGGGAGAAAGAAAAACACAGGGCCTAGAAAATTTACCTTCTAAATAACCACATCTCAAGTAAAATATTTAACAATGAATTTTGTTTTTATTAATTTTTTTTTCCTGTACTGGGGGGTTGAACCAGGGCCTAGAGCATGCTATGCAAGTTGTCTACCACTGAGCTGCACCCCCATACTCTCATTTTTATTTTTAAATATGATACAGGGTCTTGCTAAATTACCCAGACTACCTCTGGCCTCAAAATTGCAATCTTCCTGCCTCAGCCTCCTGAGTTGGTGAGACCATATTAGTAAAACTCTTAATTGAATTTTCCTTAATTTAAATTTATTCTTGGTCTTTTTTTAAGTACTAGGGATCAAACCCAGGGCCTCATGCATGCCATCAAGTGCTCTACCACTGAGCCATACCCCAACCCCTACTCTTGATGTATTTAAGTGGCAATACTATGTTCAAATATAGGCACTGTGGCTCTAGAATCTTCCTTTTTTAATCATTGTACTATACTACCCAAATAGTCTAGACAAATGGAAGAATACTGATTATATTTCAAGAGACAAGGCAGGAAATTATAGGGTATGTTTAATAAACTATTCAGTTTTTAACAGAATGTAGAATACATATAGGAAACTAATAGGCAGGAAGGGCAGAAAATTAGGTTGGGACTATATCCTGAAGGACCTTGATTGCTAGACTCAAGATGAATTTAAATGTGTACCAAATTTAAAGATAAAACTAAATAACACTGCAAGTTCATCGAAAAGTGTATGTCTTCCTTTGCTTTTTAAAACTATGATCTGTTTGTGTCAAATGGATTTTAATAAATGTTTGTTTGTTTTGTATTGTTTTTGTTGTTGTTGTTGAGACAGAGTTTTACTATATAGCCCAGGCTAGTCTTGAACTTGTAGCAATCCTCCTGCCTCTGCCTTCTAAATACTGACATTACAGGCATGCACTTGGGGGGCTGAATCCAGGGCTCTGGAGTACTTTGCAAGCACTGTACCACTGAGCTGTACCCCCAGTCCCCTTTTTATTTTTGTTATCTTGACGTAGTGTCTCCTTGGGTTATGCGTGTTGTCTCTGGCCTTGAACTTGTGTTCCAATAAATAAGCTTTTCATAGCTTAATATATTATTTTTAAATTGTCAGATTTCTAGAATATTCATAGAATCTTCACTTCCATTGAATTAAGAATTTTTCCAAAAATTCATGTAATTATTTTTCTTTTCATATTTTGAACTGTTTAATTAGTTATTCACAAAATATTTGTGACTCTTTTGTTCCTTAAAATGCATCAACAAACTTGTCAAGATTTATTATTCTGTGTTTACAGAACATTATTAGACTTGAAGTAGTAAAAATTATTTTGTGAAAGTATTAATTTTATCATTTTGTTTCTATTCTGATTTAGCTATAGTATGAGTCTGTCATTCTTTGAATTATATCTTTCTTTTTCTCCCTTTATTAGTAAGTGATGGTGGAGTACAGAGTAATATAGCATTGGCTTTTTCCATTGTGCAACAATTACATCACTTCTAGCTACACTTTCATCAACCCACAAGGGTTATAAAGCCTTATGGCTTATATCTAGTAAAACACAAATGCATATTTGGGTTATATTCCCCTATTTTTCCAATACACTCATGAAGTTGCTTTGTTTACATTGAGATTATCCTCTCCCCCCTCATCCCTCTTCATTGACTCTCCTCCCCATCCCATCTTCTGCAATCTTTGCTTCCCTCTGCTACTTCCCTCCCTCCTTCTTTCTATTGCATATTGTCCCTTCTTCCCTAAGCTTAATTGTGCATTTTTATATATCAACTTATGTATAGTATTGTTTTCTTCCTTTAAGTAAGATTCAGCTCCCACATATGAGTGAGAACATATGGTATTTCTCTTTTTGAGCTTGTGTTTGCTTAAGATGATGTTCTCCAGTTCCATCCATTTTGCTGCAAATGACATTATTTCATATTTTATCGCTGAGTAGTATTCCATTGTGTATATGTACATATTTTTTAGCCATTCTTCTGTTGATGGGCATCTTGGTTGGTTCCATACCCTTGCTATATTGAAAAGTGCTGGACTGAATATGGAGATGCATGTGCCTCTGTGGTATGATCACTTGTCTCCCTTTGGAGTCTTTGTAATTTTATGTCAGCATAATTTAGAAGTCCAAATGGAGCCTAATTCATAATATATTTCAGATTTATAAACTATTACTCAGAATTATTGTGAATAATTTAACAAACACAAACATATACATTCCAAGGAGTGGCATCTCCTTCAATGTAGTCACTTTGAGAAAATAATCTTATTCTAATGATGTTATTGCTTCAATTACCTTCAAAACTACTCTTACAATTGCCTTGAGGCCTGTAGCATATTCTTTTGAATATCTTCAAAGAAGCAAATTTTCATATTTTGGAAGTAGATGTGATACCTAGATTAATCTAGAAATCACTGGGAGACAAATTTGATGTGTAATCAAATGGAAGGATGCCATAATGATACCTCTTTTCTTGGTGATACATATAAAAGAAATTCCAAAAGAAAAGAAAAATCCCAAAATATTTTGAACATCAATAGTATAATTTACTTCAGTACATAACCTTCCAAGGGGACTATTTTGAAATGTCACATTTATATTAACTTAATCATGCTTCTTCAATATTCATCAACTGCTGAATGTGTTCCAGCTCCAGTTATTGAAGATGTTGTGTCTATAGGTATAGCTTCTCATTGCCCACACTGCCCTGCTTCCCACATTGTAAGAAACAGATCAGAGATACTTCCCAACTAACTAGAAGATATTTAGAATTAAACTTTTGTTCCTAAATCCTGTATCTATTGCACCCACTGAGCCATAACCTTCCTTCACCTCCACAGTGGTTGCCCAGGTAGCATAAGAAAGCTGCTGATGTAGTACCTGGCTTGTTTCCTCTTTTCCTTCTGGAATTTTGAGCCTTGCCCTATACTGAATCTTCATCCAGCTGCCAATTCCCCAGTATTTCTAAAAATAAAAATAAAAAAATAAAAAACCCGCCAAACCTTGACTTTGTCCTTCTATACCTCCACCTATGGGTCAGGGTCCTACTTCACACTAAATATGTCACTTTATGTTCAGAAACTACAGTTACCATGTCCCTGCTAAATAGATAAGATCACATGAGTAACTATTCTGACAACTGTCTTGGACACTATATTTGTGACATCTGAGCACCTCTTTCTTTCTTCCTTTTTCTTTCTCTCTCTCTCTCTCTCTCTCTCTCTCTCTCTCTCTCTCTCTCTCTCTCTCTCTGTCTCTCTCTTTCTTGTTACAGTACTGGTGGGTTGAACCCAAGGCCTTCCTCATGCTAGGCAAGTGCTCTACCACTGGTTACATCCACAGCCCCTTTTCCACTTTTAATTTTGAGACAAGATCTTGCTAAGTTGCACAGGCTGCCTCTAGCCTCAAACTTGTGATCCTCCCTCCTTGGCTTCCTGAATTGCTGAGATTACAAGTATGCACCACAGCTCCTGGCTCTGAACATCTCTGTTATGGGTTAGCTTCACTGGTCCCAGTTTATTCTCCTCTTACCAACCCACCATTGAACTCTTGCAAGCTTCAGGAGCAAGTATGTATGGTTACTGGCACAATGTGCCAGATAATAACGATATTTTATAATAGCTTTTTGTATTTTAGCAAACTTTCACTTGTGTTTATAATTTGACCATCACAAAAATTTGATTAAGTAATTCTTATATAATAAACAATTTCTGCTACATTTATTTCTTCAACATATCATTATACAATCTCAAGTCAAAATATCAATTGTATCTTATATCTGGGTGCATTTTTCCCTTTCATTGTCAAAGGAAAAAATGTTTCATTAAATATTTTGTTTTTAATGTTAGGTAAATATTTAATGAACACCTAATCAACTAAGAACTTTAAAATATAAACAGGAGCCTCTTTGTTTAATTTAATGTGTCAATTATTCATTTCCATAGCAGACTACTAGACCATACTGTGAGAGAAAATTGTTTTATCACCTTTTATT